>JAYEVJ010000359.1:0-65728 GCA_036346265.1 Melocanna baccifera
AAAATACTTACGGTAGTTCGATTTTTTTGATACTTCCAGAAAATGACCCAAATCAAATGCAATCTTTGTAAAATAATTTAACCACTCTAAGAACATTGCAATGGTTCATCACAACATTAACTAGGACCTTCTCACATGGTCCTTCATAAATTGATGGGAAAATGGCAGTAAGCAAATACTGAATTCAATTTCATCAAGATGAAAACCCCATCACATTGAATGTCTTGCAATAAGGGCAACACTAGTACTTTTGTAGAACTAGGATTTAATTCTAACTGCTTTGTGAAGACATGGATATATGGTGTATCATGACATTATAATCTTACAAAATCCTAAGTATGCCACCTGAAATTTCCAGTGCTCCATTGCTTATCTAAGTAACCATTGCTTGCAATTTAGGTATATGATGCAATAAGTAGGATCTTCATCATTCTAATACCAAAAATAGCCCACAAAGCCTAGTATCACAAGCTCAGTCACTTCACATGAAAAGCAACATGGTTAAATCGTACCCATGCAGTAATTTTAGGACAACACAGTATAGAAGTTATATCTAGCGACTTAACTACTGATGCGAAATAAGACATTGCACGTGAATTTTGACATTTCATTGAGCACGTATCATGCAACATTCGGTTGTAATTAAGTTGAGCAAGCTGTACCTGGACAAGTGAAGGCCTCGTGGGGCCAGCCCCGTGCAAGGTGGAGACGATGCACGCAGTGAAGGAGGAGGGCGGTGGGGCCGCCAGGACTGGAGGTGGGGCTGGAAGAGGGCGGCGGGGCTGGAGGCGGGTGGCGGGGCAGGAAGGGGGCGGTGGCAGGGCTGGAGGTGGGCGGCGTGGCTAGGGTGGTGCGACGTGGGTAGCAGGGCTAGAGGTGGGCAGTGGGGTCTGCAGAAGCTGGTAGTGCTGGCGATGGATTTAGGGGAGGAGAGACAATGCGTCAGCCGAGACGAAGAGAATGTGGGGAAAATGGCAACTGGAGCGGTAGCAACACTTAAGTCACCCCTGTCACGCCAAGTCCCGTGGCGTGACAATCTCCCCCTATCACGCCATAAGTTATGGTGTGACAGATGCCATGCAAGCCATCCACGCTGGCACGACACGCAGCTGAGGGTTTGCATGGCAGCTTTGACCACGCCTCTATGGATGGCATGATAGAACGTTTCGGCCACGCCATGGGAGGTGGCGTAGCCAAAGAGGTCAGAATTGGAAATAAATTCACGATAGATTAACTTTAAAATAATTTTTTAAAAAGATTAAATAATAAAAGAATTTGGCTCTAGGCCGGTTTGTCACAAATGTACGTCATTACATTAGTATGTGAGGATGCATGACATTGCACTGCGGTGTCCTTCCGTTTTGGAAATGCAAGAAAATTAAACATCCGTTCGACGTTTATTGCATACAATTGTTTAATTGAAAAGGTTATAGTGGTTGTCTCATATATACATGTCAAATTCTCGTTAAAAAAAGAAATATACACGTCAATTAAAAAAATTGTAACACAACATTGCATTGCAATATTTGCATATAACCGAACCGATAGAAACAACATTCTTTATGAACTGGTGCAACAATTGTTCAACTGATCGGAGTTTGAACCAAAATATTCTTCTTTTCTTTCTTTTCCTTTTGTAAATTTCTATCTTCATTTTTATAATATGGAAGGTCATCACATGTATGCTATATATGTCCCACACAATTGAGTTGGAATTCTTGCTCTGAACCAAATCTGACAAACACTACCAGAAAGCAGAGAATCCTTAACGGTTAATAATTTTCCTCACCGGCAACAACCATAACGGTTTATAATTTTTTTGATGGAAACAAGAAAATTAAATTATCCTGACGGGTACCACAGAACTGTCAGCAAAATTATTTTTCCTGACCGCGGTACAAACCATGAGGTTAACACTTTGGTCCTTTCCCGCATTTGGAGGCCCTATCGTGCGAGAGAAGTTGGCTAGCGCGCCAAAAAAGCCGCGCTGCCGTGCCAATATCCACTGCGCCGCACCAAAAGTTGATGTGCCACTCGTGTCATGTGAGAGGTAGTAATTTTCGTGACACGTAAAGCCGTAGAGTGATCCTGAAGAATATTTTCAAGACCACCTGCACTTCTCCCCAAATAGACCAGACTCTCCAACCCAAATGGCATCTGTAGCCGCTCCCTCATCCGCCCATAGTTTCTGCAATGTCGAACCGTATTCGCCGTCATTGTCTGATCCGTCAGGTTAAATTTCTTTGACGGTAATGGCACGTTGGTCAAATTCTTTTTTGCAAACATGCAACTTTTGCTGATGGTACTTAGCCAAATTCTTTTAGCAGTTGGCAAAAAACCACAGCATATAGGAAGAAATCACAGGAATAATTTTTTTGATGGTTAGCCATAAGACAAATTCAGTTTTCCTGACTATTAGACTAGACTAGGGGATTTGTCTGACGGTTTTTTAGTTTGCTGATGGTTTTCAACCATGGGGGAATATCTGTCTTCTGGTAGTGAAAGCACTAAAATAAAAATCATGTCAAATTATTGCTTTCTGTTAATTGTTAGTTCAGTTCTTTTTCTTTCTAGTCTCATTTACTTGATTTTTTTAGATTCTTGTTTCTTTGATTGGTTAATAGTTCTTTGTACATAAATTTTGATAGGGCTACGAAGCATATAGAATCTTTATCGCTAGTATATTTTCTCTTTCTAAAAAATCATGTTGTTTTTTTTGCAATTTTGAGTTGGATTATTAATATATTTGTTGAATATTGAAGGTCACGTTGCTGATGATCAAGCACAACACACAAACAACAAGAAAACGAACAAGATGTAGTCCCTATGCCCCCTCTCAACTTTATTGATTGGATTTCTATGTGTACATAATCAACCCCCTGCCCCCCTATTTAAGGGGAGAGGAGAGGTGAGATAGCGGAATAACTATCTATATGGGACTAAACTATTTCTATTATTGCACATGGGCCTCATGTGCCTGGTTTAGGTAAAATGGGCCGATATACAACACTCCCTCTAGGACATTTTGCCAACATCATACTTATGCTTCATTAAAAACTCCTTTTGAAAACCCAGTACGAAAAAATGGCAAGAAGAAAAGAATACATAGCTCACGTTCTTGTTATTACATGTACTGCCTCATTAAAAACCTTAAATTGAGAAAACTCAGTGGGACAAAACTCAATTATGGGTAAAGACTACAACATATTTTCATCCCATTGACGAGAATGAAGATTAAATATCTCCTTCGGAAGACAACAACTCTTCGTTTCTTCTCATGCCAATGGCATGAACATGCTTTGCAAAGGTAGAAGCTGGCAAGACCTTTGTGAACAAATCTGCAATATTTTCAGTTATTTGGATTTTATTTATTTCTATATTACCTTTCTCCTACTGTTCATGGGGATAGAAATATTTAGGGAGTATATACTTTGTCATATAAGTTTTGACATAGCTATTCTTATCTGCGCAATACAAGTAGTATTATCTTCATAGAGGATTTTGGAAGTCTTATCACAACTACACCACAATAATCTTAGAGATGATGAATCAATCTTCTAAGCCCCTCGAGCTATCCCATAAAGTGAAATTATTTCTAAAAGATTAGTCAATGTAGCAACAAGTGGATGTTTTACAAATCTCCAAGAGATAGTTGTACTTCCGCATAGAAAAATGATATGACATTATAGGGATCAGATAAATAGCCAGCATCTGTGTAATCTTTCAACTTTATATTTTTGACCCTTGGGATAATAGAGTCCTAGATCAATTCTACCTTAAAAGGTACCTAACGATTCCTTTAATTCCCATCCAACGCCTTTTAGTAGGATGGGAAATATTTCTTGCCAGATAATTTACTACAAAAGTAATATCTAGCCTGGTATAATTGACAAGATATAATAAGACTTCAATATCACTTACGTATGGAGTTTTAGCTTCTAATATACCCTCATTATCTCGTTTAGGTTCCTATAGATCTTTATTCACTTCCAATGACCTATCGAACATATGTGTACAAATGGATGAGATTAATCACAATAAAATCTCTCCAAAACTTTCTTGGTATAGGTGATTTGGTGCACAAATATGCCATCAGACATATGTTCAATCTATAACTAAGATAAAATTTTGTTCTATCCAAATCTTCCATTTCAAATTATGTCCTTAACTATGAGCTTACTTCGAGAAATCTTCCGTGGTTTTGATGATGTTCAAATCATCAACATATATAGACATAATACAGAATCCAGTCATGGACTTCTTTATAAGCACACACGAACAAATTAAACCTCATTGTTTGTGTATCCCTTTAGCAAAGGAATTCGCTCAGTCGGTTGTACCACATACGACCAAACTGTTTTAATCAGTATAGTGACATTTGCAATTTAATACTATACATGTTGTGATACTAGGGACCTTCAGTCCTTTTGGAATCATCATGTAGATTTCATAATTAAGTAACCCATATGAATATGCAGTCACAACATCCATAAGTTGCATATTCAACTTTATACTTAATAGCCATATATATATATATATATATATATATATATATATATATATATATATATATATATATATATATATATATATATATATATGTGTGTGTATGTATATATATATGTGTGTGTATATATATGTATATGTATATATATATGTATATATATATATATATATATATATATATATGTGTGTGTGTGTGTGTGTATGTATATATATATATATGTATGTATATATATATATATATATATATATATATATATATATATATATGTATGTATATATATATATATCAAATAACTAAACATTGTGCCATCCATAACAGCAGAATAAGTTTCATTGAAAGTGATGCTAGGTCTCTGCATGAACCTTTATGCTACTAATTTTGCTTTACATCTCACCACTTCAATATGTTCATTCCGTTTTCTCATGAACACCTATTTGTGTCCAACTAGAATGATGTCTTGAGGTGTCTTGACCACAAGTCCAAAAACTTTCCTCTCATTTAGTGAGTTTAGCTTGATTACGATTGCTTCCTACCATTTATCCCGATCATGATGATTCTTACAATTAGAAATCATCTTTAGTTCTGGATCCAAAAATTTCAATATGAAAAGTGATTGAAGTAGCAAATCAACTGCTGTTAGCACATACTTGCCTATAAAATATTTCTTCTGTTTTCACATAATTAGTGATAAACTTTTTATCCAATTCGATTGGCACTTTATTCATATCAAACAACTCTCCATTATTTCCCAATATGGCAGAGTCTGATTGTTCCGTTGCACTAGTATCAGCAAGTGCGCTCTCCTCTATACTAGGCAAATCATCCCTCAAATGATCTTCATCCATCGGATGGATCTCATTCAAATTTGGTTCATGGAATTTCTCCTCTATACTAGACGATTTTGTAGTATAAATCGTTTGTGAAGAACATCATAGACGGTTCTATATTTAGAACCGTCTACGATGAAAAAGTATCACAGACGGTTCTATATATAGAACTGTCTGTGATATGTGAGTATCACAGACGATTTTTGGTTGATAGTGTTTTTCACAGACGGTTCTAGTATAAACTGTATGTATTGTATTTATCACAGACGGTTCACAAACCGTCTGTGATAACCTTCGATTATCACTAACCCATAAATTCATATGGTTCAAAAAACTATCTGTGATAACGTTTTTGAACCGTTTGTGATGATAATTTCTATAACAGTACTTTTTAGGTCTAATTTAGATAAAATGCCCGTGTAATCGAGTCCTTACAAAACGAGCCGATATACAAAAATATTAATCCAATTTTTGTCTTTGTTCAAAATGCATTCCACCAAAGGGGGCCTGGTAGCTTCACGTGGTGTGGTACTACGTACGTAAGCGCCTAGTCGATCGCCTTCCAAAGTATTCTGGTGAAGAGAAGTCAAATTCACCTTTAGCATTTCTTGGAATTCCCTCAAATGTAGCTACCAGTGTGGTTTGGCTGTGAAAGTGATCAACTTGGGCACAATGGAATATAGGCCCTGTTTTAAACAATATAGTTTTTGGCTTTCAAAAATTAAAAATCATTGAAATACATTGATTTCTTAATGCAACTTTTTTTTATCTTTTTACCTTTTTTCTTTTGTATTATCTATGAAGATATAAATATGTTTTTTATTTTTCCTATTTTTTTACTTTTTTAGTTACATATCTCAAAAAGGTAACATTCAATACAATGCCATTTCAACCATCGATCGGTCAGCAATCACGCACAAATTGATCAGAACACCCCACATCCGTACATACGTGCATGCTCCGCGCAGCGACAGCCGGGACCCCCGCGTACACCCGTGCTGCGAGTCTGCAGACGCAGTACGCGCTCGAATCTCGATGGCAGCCGCAGCCAAGCGCAGGCCGGCCATGAAGAATTTTTTTATTTAATCATTTTAAAAAATAATTTTTAAGTTAATCTCTCGTGAATTTTATTTTTAATTCTAACCCATGACATAGCCAAAACATTCTGTCACATCACCCATAGAGACGTGATCAAAGCTGCCACGTAAGCTCTCGACCGTGCACCGAGTCAGCATGGATGGCTTCCGTGGCATCTATCTCGTCGTAACTCATGGCGTGACAAAACCTATTGTTACGCCACGAGACTTGGCGTGGCAGAAGGTGACTTAAGTGTGGCCGCCGCTACACCTGCCATTTCCTCCCACGCTCTCTTCGTCTCGACACGTTGTTTCTCCTCCCCAAATCCATCCTCAGCGCCGCCAACTTCCGTAGGTCCCGCTGCCCACCTCCCGCCCCCCCGGCCGGCCGCCCACCCCACCGCCCCCCTCAAGCCCCGTCGCTCACCGAGGGTAATCTTCTGCAGGAAGTAAGCTTTCTTAACATTCATGTATATATGAACTTGTAATTTTTGATGGGGAATGTTTGAATTGCCTGTGCAATCTGATATAGGTCAATCACAAGGAGGAAACCTTATTGTTGAGCTACTTCTGGATGAAAAAGTTAGAAACTTAGAATAGTACTCGTTTGTGATGAAATGTGGTAGTAAATGACAACATATATGCTCAAAAGTCTTGATTTTGCATTGATATTTGAGAAATAACCTTGTAGCATCAGTTGTATAGGACGTCAATCTCAGACTTCATGAATAGCTTTATATTTTCACTAAAATGAAAAGGATGTATATTTGGTTTAAACAAGCCTTAGATTTTTCTGACTGAACATAAAGTGATAACAATTTTACTGATGTTGGATGCTACATTTCATTTAGCAATTGCAACCATTTGAAAGTTTGATTACTTCCATGAGGAAACTCCCAAGCCCCAGTTTTCAAAATTTTGCACTTCTGAATTTGTAGGAATTTGACTGGATAATCCAACTAAAGCTTTGTAATGCACCGACCCTTCTCCTTTTTTTACTCAAAACTTATAGCTTAGAAGATTGTAGATTCGTAACATAATGTGTTATAAAAAGGAACCATGCTTTGTTCTACTTTCTACACTCTTTTTATGTAACAGAAGTCAGTACCCTGGGTGCCTTTGTAGGATCATATATTTTTGGGAATATGTTCAACTGTTTTTAGGATTTTTATTTGTCTTGGTTGCTTACATTATCATAATTCATAGTGGCGATGTTTTGTTCTATATGTTCTTCAAAATATAGTCTATGTGCCTACCACACAAGATACTCTTGTCATTTTGCTAACTCTTAATCAATGGCAAACTTATGATGAAATGATGTCTAGCATTTCCTTACCTTTTCATTGCTAGGTATATAGCAATTAATTTTTGTTTGCTTCTTTCCTAGGTAAGGAGAGGTGCTGATATCTTGATATCTCGAGTCACTCTCTTTCATTTATTAAGGGTAAATTCACTGTCCTTTCAGATATCTTAAGTTAGTACATTTCCATGCTTGAAAATAATGATTGATTCTTTTGAGTTGCTTTAAGGCTCATGCACTAAGAGCCATTGATATGCAATTTTGTAGCTATTGTCACACCACGTTTCCTATCGTGACACTATGGTACTACCACGCCAGGGGAGCATGCGTGACAAGACCTGGCACTGAGAGCTACTGATATGCAAGTTTGCAACTACTGTCACGCTAGGATTCCTGGCGTGACACTACAGTACTGTCACACCAGGGTAAGTTTCCTGGAGTGACACTAAGGTTCTATCACGCCAAGAGAGATGGCGTGACAGTAGAGGTTAGGGTTCAGGGTTATTAGGGTTTTTCATCTAGCTTTACGTTTATATTTATGTTAGGGTTTAGGGTTTGAGAGTTTAGGTTTAAGTTTAGGGTTTAGGGTTTTTAGAGTTTTAGGTTTAGGTTTATGTTAGGGTTTAGAGTTTTATGTTCAGCTTTACGTTTATGTTTAGATTAGAGTTTATGGTTTAGGTTTAGGGTTTTATGGTTCGGATTAACCAACAACTCTCTTTACTGACTGCATTTTCAAACTATAATTTTATTTGTAGTGCTATCATGTTGTAACTCTGTTTACTATCATCTTGTAACTTTATTTGCAAACTATAATTTTATTTGTAGTGCTATCATGTTGTAATTTTGTTTGCAAATTATAACTTTATTTGTAGTGATGTGCTATCATATTGTAACTTCATATGCAAACTTTTATTTTATTTGCCAGCCTTTCTTAGTGATAATGACGCTTACACCATTCAATTACATACATTAGCAGATTGAACATAATTGCGAACAACATGGGAGAATGCAGTGGTACAAGCTTCTCTATGCTTGCCTACTGGTAGAAGGTGCCTCATACCACCCACATAGAGTTTTGCAGAGGCGGGCACCTCAGACGTGGCTGGCCGTCGTTGTAGTGGCATGCACATATGCAACGAGAGTTTGCGCAGCAGCATGTGGGATCATAGGAACTTCCAATGTTGACAACCTTCTCATTGCCCCTCTCACGCTTCATCTATTGGTAAATGTCATCGTTCTCCTTAGTGAGATTGTCAATCTGCACCTCCAACATTAAGATTCGCTAGCACAATGTATACGCATACAACGCAATATGGTGTTCATTGGGAGGATCGATCTAGCAGACAAAGTCATATTTCGCTATCTGCCTCAAAGGAGGGTTAACATGCAAGCTCTATTTGCACTAAGAAAAAAATAAACTATTGGATAATTGTATCCCAGAGTGTGAGCATCAAAAGAAACATCGTCTGCATTAAACAGGGCATCCATGACCTGCACGACCGCATCTTCCTTGTGTCTGCATTTTGGCCATACCGGTTAAGCACGTTTGTTTGGCATCAAGCGGTAGTTAGGGCCAAAGTCCTCCCTCCTTTCCAGGGGAAGGTCTTCCTTTGGTGACTCCGCTTCGACTGGCCCCTTGGCGTCTACCATGGTATGTTACTGCATGACAGAGAAGGTAGTTCTTCCTATGGTCGATAGGGTTGAGTGCTCCTACTTTCATGGGGTGTGACGTCCATTTTGTAGCTCATGGGGCAAACAGTGTGTTTTCTGACAAAACGGGTCATGTGTTAGCTTTGTGTAGCTTTGCACAGTGAGTGCACCAGATGGGGAAGCTTTGTGTAGTAACAAGATCAAAGGAGACAGCCTTGCATAGTGACAAAACCAAACGGGGCAACTTTGCATAGTGACAAGACCAAATGGGCGCAGCTTTATGCAGTGACAAGACCAAACGAGGGGTGCTTTACCAGTGACTAGACTAAACTCTTTGGCTTTGTGCAGTGATAAGACCAAGGAGACAGCCATGCGTAGTGACATGACCAAACAGGGGCAGTTTTACGTAGTGACAAGACCAAATGGGGGCACCTTTATGCAGTGACTACACCAGACTCTTTGGCATTGTGTAATGACAAGATCAAAGGAGACAACCTTGAGCAAAGATAAAACCAAGCGGATCAGCTTTGCACAGTAACAAAACCAAACCTGACAGCCTTACACAGTGACAACACTAAACGGGGTAACTTTACGCACTGACAAGACAAAAAGGAGTAGCTTTACGTTTATGTTTAGGTTAGGGTTTGAGAGTTTAGCTTTAGTTTCAGATTTAGGGTGTAGGGTTTTAGGTTCAGGTTTACATAGGGTTTACTTAGGTTTTAGGGTTTTACGTTCAGCTTTATGTTTATGTTTAGGTTAGGATTTAGGGTTTCAGGGTTTAGCTTTAGGGTTAGGGTTTTAGGGTTCGGATTAACCTACAACTCTTTTACTGACAGCATTTATGACGCCACTCTTTGCAAAGTAAGACATGACAACAGTCTGCCTCACCAGCTTTTTAGATCGACATGATAACACTGTACATCCTCAGCTTTGCAGACCGAAAAGACAACACTCTACATCGCCAGATTTTCAGATTGACATGACAACACTGTACATCCTCAGCTTTTCAGACCAAAAAGACAACACTCTGCTTCGCCAACTTTCCATATCTACTTGACAGGGCTCTGCAAAACACGGCGTGACAGCTCACTACAACGTAAGATGTGACAACACTCTGTCTTGCCAGAAACTTTTCATGAAGACAAGTCAACACTGTGCCTTGCAGGCTACTCACATGAAATTAACCACACCATATCAACCTTTGACTTATAAGAGGAAGTGGAAGAGATCAGGGAGAGAACCCTACACAACTAAACCCAACACTACACCAAAGTTTGCTTCACCACAATGGGATAGACAAGAGGCAGAAGAAGCAGTAGAAAAAGATGATGAAGTAATGGAAGAAGACCCACGAACTAGTAAGATCTGCTACGGTCTATGATGAACAAGCAAGGGCTACTAAGGCCCGAGGTGAACAAGCAGAGTGTGCCAAGAGGTCACCTCCCCACAATGACGCCTCCCTAGGAGCATGTCTATCTTGAACATTCCAACCGAGGGTTCGCTGTAGCACCCGTCTGAGGAGGAGAGGTCACTCCTCTGTTGATGTAGGGATCCATTCAAGTTCTTCAAGTCTACACAGTGGCTCAGCTTGGATATGTGTTACTGGGATTGTGCGAACTACTCCTGTGACTATTTCGATCGTCGTCGGGATACGAGCAGTTATCTGCAGCTGATAAAGACCAATTACAGTGTATTCCCCCCTACTATTTATCTTTCAAAGTATGTACTAACAACCTCTCTCATATACCTGTAGTCCCTGAAATTACTTTGTGACTACCGCAAGTAGATCGACCTAGAGATCCACCCACATAACCAGTGGACTCTTGACTATAAAGAGTGGAATGTCAAAAGTGTCTGCGAGATCTTGGAGAAAGAGCGCCACAACAATGAGCAAACCGAACGTATACGTCGGGAGATGAAAACTCATCTCGAGGCATGCACGCGTAGAGAGTACGAGGCTTGCGAGAGGGAGCATGAGAAAAAGAGGGAAATGCTGGTCAAGGCTAACGAGGCCGTCGAGGAGTTCAACGCCGAGCTCATAAGGAAGAAAAAATGGCCCGGTTCATGTAGTAGGTCAGGCGATTCCGCACTAGTCCCTCGAAGGTTAAATTTATTTTTGTTCCAAAAAGGCGCATATGTATCGTTGGAGTACTTTGATTTGTTCCATCATGCATGATGTTGTTTCTTATGCACGTAACTAAACCCTATGCGCCATGTTATTTTCAGCTGTATTATAAAGTCTATTTTAATTCGCAACATAAAATCTCATTATCTTTTCACATTCAATTCTTCGAATAGCAAGGCATCCAACACATGAAAGAATGAGTCCTGGAAGTACGCATGAAATGTCTATGCATCTTTTATCAGCGGTACTGTCTAGTATATATCCATCCTTATGCCTCATGTCATACCACACACTCCACATATTAGTCATTTTTTCATGATGTAGTATGCATCACTTCTGGGATAGGCCCTGCAAATATTGTGCGGGTGTTTATGATGGATATATACGTTGAAGTGTCAAAGGTTATCAACCCACAAAAAGAATATCAGTCCATATATGTATTTACGCTCAGTTAAAAGGATGGTGTCATATATGGTTCACAGATAGATTCTCTATTTATAAGTTATGGATTGTTAAATGTTACATGTATATGGTGTTATGTATAATCGTAACTTCAATTGTTTTTAATCTTTCAAAAGGAAGTCCCTTTGTTACCGTCTTACTACCGAATCTTAAGATTCCAGATCCATAAATGAAGTCCAAACTAAATTCAACCCTTACCTCGATTCATAATTTACATACCAACTGTAATCACGCATGCAAATCGATAGGCCCTGTCACACTACATATGAAGGCATGACAAGGCAGGATTGTTATGCCACATATGAAGGTGTGATAAGGTAGGATTGTCACGCCACACATTAAGGCGTAACAATATTGTCATGCCATGGTATCTGGCATGATACTATCACGCAAGCCTCCACGCTAGCACGGCATGTGGATGAGGGCTTGCGTGGCATATTTTGTCATGTCGAACTATGTGGTGTGATGGAACGTTTTGGCCACGCCAGAATTGGAAATAAAAGTTCATGAGGGATTAACTTTAAAATAATTTTAAAAAAGGATTAAATAAAAAAATCGACCATGAGCCGCCATGAACTGCCACAGTAGGCTTGGATCGGTACACTTTTAGCTGGTTTATACTTATACGGACTATAGTAACTAGCTTTTAAACGATGTATTCTTTTAAGGCAGGGTCAACAGAAAGATTGTAGTAAAATGTGTACTGAGTTCAGGTGTACTGGCAAAAACCGCATGCGACAATTTTCCTGTGCGTACTGCCTCTCGCAAATAGTCAGAATTTAAAAATTTAAGCCATGAACTACAGCCCAAAAGAACCCATACTTAATCCACCCTCATACTAGCTCTGCGGTGTTTTTTTCCAGTTGTGGCTGGCTTATAGCTACAACGGATGATTTTTTGCTTTAGTACGATCGTTTATATGAACAACTAGAATATCGATAAGCCAACATACTATTTCAAAAAAAACTATTTTGATAAACTACTTTAAAAACATAGAGAAATTATCTTATTTATCTATTTAAGAGAAATTATAAACTATAATAGCTGAAAAGAATATACTAAGGACCCCACCTGGCTACCTAGTTGCAGGCCGCAGCAGCTACTACTGCCTCCCCCTCGTTCCTTTGTCCACTTCCCTTCAATGCTGCATTTCAACTCGCTCGCTCGCTCTCTCTCTCTCGAGTCCAGCCTCACATACTTGTCATTCTCTAGCTCTACATCTAACTTCTCTAAGTTCAGCCTCACACACATCTCGCTCTTGCTAGCTCGATCCTCCACCGCAAATTACATTTCCAGCTATAAATACATGCACACCCATCCAGCCAACGGCCATCTCCTACCACCACAGACCACACCACTAGCTAGTCCAGGTCACATACTTCTCTCACTGACCACACCTCGTTCGCTAGCTTGATCTATTCTTCTCTCATTCTGTCTGCCCTGCATAAACCAAAAAATGGAGGTAAGTGAAGTAAGTACTCGAGTTAGCTAGCTTATCGTTCGATGGTTAATTCTGCTCTGGACGTATATATGCAGAAGGCGAGGCGGCGGCGCGTGCCGGCGTTCGGGGAGTGGAACTACTACTACTACAACGACGAGCTGTCGACGCCTGCGGTGGCCGCAGTGTGCTACGTGCCGGACCCGGAGGCCTGCAGCGACGTCTGGTTCAGGTACTCGCCGCCCCCGGGCAAGCCGGTGCACAAGAAGGTGAGGAGGCCTCAGAAGCCGAGCGGCGGCGGCGGCAAGCGGGGGCTGCAGGCGGCGCGGACGCCGGCCAGGGCGTCTGACGGTGGGGCGGCTACAGCGGCGCACACGCCGGCGAAGGTCGTCACCGCCAGGGTGGTGCGGCCCGTCGATGCCGACCTGTACCAGGTGCCACCCCCGGACTTCGTCCGCGACGAGCCGAGAAGAAGGGTACGTACGGACGCGCACGAATGTCAAAGCGCATGCCTTTGTTTTTGGTTGCCGTACACTTTCATTAAGACGTCTCTATGTCATTACCACATGTACTTATGGACTGAACTGGTTTCATCACGTGTTGTGTTGTTGATGCATGCAGAACAAGGCGGTGAGGAGCTTGTGGATGGGTTGCCTGGGCCTCAACTGCGTTGCCTGAATAAGCCGAGCTTATATTTGTAATTTTCTTTCCTGCTGTCACTCTCTATCTATGTTATTAGTTTTGTCTATGCGATGTTGTGGCTTTTAAGTTTATAGTTTTTAGGCTTTGATAAATATTATGTGGATGTATTCTTCTAAATAACCATTTAAATTTCTAACATTTGGATGTGTACGAAGATTTGTGCAAATTCTTCTCTCAAAAAAAAAATTCATCCCTCCAAAAAGAGAGAAATAATAAGAGCTGTTGGATTTTTAATGTAACAGTTATAAATTTATATAATTATTTGAAAGAAAATATCTGAGTGATAAGTGATGACTAGACACACGCTTGACTTTTACGTGCACTGTGAATTTGGCAGACTGTTGGACTTTTAGATAATTGCCAGATTGTCTTGCATCTGCAAAGAGCCTTCATGTATCCATACACCTTTTTAGACCGATTAATTCCTAGTTAACCTTTTAGTTTGATGCTATATGTCTTCATGACCATTTCACGATCAATTTGAAGCCGATGAGATTAATTTGGTCCTGTTATTTTTGCTTTTGGCTTAACTTCTCTAAAAATAATATCTTAAATAGTTTTTTAAATTTAAAATTATGTGAACCGTTCACGTCAAACCTCCACCATCCCAAAAACACCTAAAAATTATCATGCGCACACAAAAATCCAAAATAACAGGTCCTTTGTTGCTTAAAAAATGATTCGTTTCTTGGGAAGGTAACCGCCCGTGTTTCCTGCATGCGTTATCAAACCATTCGTCTTCTGCACACTTGAATGTTCGTGTGACGTGCTTGACTCCACGAGGATGTCACAACTCACGAAACCATTCTTCGAGCTTTCCACTCGAGTGCCAGTGCTGGGGAATTTTCTTCCCCTTCGATTTGTCAGGGCTCTCGGTACTCGTAGAGAATGACAAGACGATCTTGATTTGCGCTGGCCGAAAAAACACTTAGCTTCTGTTGAATCCAACGTACCTCAATTCTGATGTTTGCAGCTCTGCCGGTAAACAGGCTTCACAATTCCGGCCACACAGCCCGGTTTTATCGGTACGTACAAGAGTTACAGCACATTTTGGAATATGGGGCGATACTGCTATGTTATTTTACACCTGTGACAATGTTAAGCCTCGTTTGAAACACAAAAAATTTACAAAAAACAATTCAATTCCTTACAAATATAAAAAATCTTGTGTTTCAAACAGAATCTATTAGTACGTATCATATGTTAAGGATAAAGTAGATGCAAATAAAATCTAAACAGTCCAAAGAGAGAGGTGGAAAAGATCAGTTGGCCCAAACTCTCCCCTGTCCAATTAAGTAATAAATCCTTCTCCTGTTGTGCGTCCCGTACGAGGTAATCTGCGCACAACTGAAGCGTGTTGAGAAATGATAATAATAACCTTCAAAGCATCTATGCAACCAATCAACAAGAATACAATAGATTAATTACCAAGAATATAATTAAGAAAGAATACTAGAAATAGAAGTCTTTATTAATCATCAAATCTATTCTTATAGTACGTGGGCTACCCTATTTATAGTCTAAAACCCCTCAGAAGTGATTCTGATATGTATTAACATCGTAACATTTTAGGTTTCATAACACTCTCTCTTGGGTGAATACCAAAATATGCAAGTGCCTCGTTAAAAACTCCTTCCAAAAACTCAGTAAAAAAAGATGAAGAAAAGATTACATCGCATACGTTCCTTGTAACGCATTTATTGCCTCATTAAAAACTTTCACCTGAGAAAACTTCAAGAAAACTCGCAAAAATAAAAAGAGTGCAACATTGGATCTCTAGGATCATAGAAATCTTCTAATCTTACATAGGGGCTATGATTCAGAAATTTACTCCTCCTGAACTATGTAACTCTCTAAGTCGCCTCATTCCTATACCTCTTATGTAGTTCTGGAAGCTAGAGGTTGAGAGAGATTTCATAAATAAATCTGCCAGATTATCACAAGACTTAGTTTTCAATATGTTTATCTCTCTGTTCTTCTGAAGGTCATGAGGATAAAGAATTTAGAAGCAATATACTTTGTGATATTACTTTTAACATAGCCTATTTGCATTTGTGCCACACAAGGTGTATTGTCTTCATAGATAATAGTGGGTCATCAAAGGTGTTTATGCCACATGACTTCTTGGTATGACTAATCATTTGTCTGAGCAAAACACATGCTTGGGAGGCTTTATACCACGATATGCATATACCTTGTTAAAAACTCATTTTAAAAACCCAGTGGGAAAAAAATTGGAGAAAAAAGTACACAGCACACGTTAAGTTGTATTGCATACATTGTCTCATTAAAACTCTAAGTAAGAAACCCAACGGAAAAAAATTACTAAGAGAAAAAAGTACAACGTTTATATTCAGGATTTATAAACTATCTTCAGGATTTATTATAATCTTAAAGACCTTTATCATATCCATCGATTGGACTTATACCAATAGGTAGTAAAAACCTTCAAGGTAGTAATCATCAAGTCAACACCTTCCAGGTTAAACTAAAGTCGAGATTTTCTTAATCTCATGTATAACTATAAAAGGCTTAGCATATGGTCCCCCCCCAAAAAAAACCACTTTCGGTGAAGCCTTATTATTCCAATGCCTTTAATACATTTTAAGAAATGAATACATGCCAGTATTTTACGAGTATATCTACTGGATTACCATAATATATAGTCTTCTAAACATTTATCTCCCTATTCATCTAGATAACGAGATGATAAAATAATTTAAGAGCAATATACTTAACTTTCTAAAATTTATCCTAATTGGGATATGGCGGTAATCAATTGCAATGCCACATTTCTTTAGGATATGACTTATCAAAACCTTTTCAGGTCTTAGCAACCATCTCTGAGAAATACTATATGACTAAAAGTCTATTCTATAGAACCAAAAATGTGGTCATACCACCACAAAATCAATATAACCAGTCTTAATTTTGGCACTTAGAGGATTAATAAATTTGCTATTAACACCAATGTATATGATACCTTCGTGGTAATAGAGGATATTGCCACTCTATCAGCTTCTAGTAGGAGATACACTTCATATGTGTTTATATGGTGCACTTCTAGTCTTTAATTTCCTCATTCCATTTCCCTAGGTATTGGATGGGTCTTTATCCACTTCTAGGGATGGCATAATCGTTGGTGTATTTTCAATCAACTGGTGATTTAATTTCTCTTCAGGGAGATGTTCTCTCTTCTAAGAGATATTTTCTCTTCTAGGAGATACTATTTCTTTGAGTAAGAGTTTATCAAGTATGAGTTTTATATACATGTTGCAATTTACTTCTTGTTGAAACACCGAGTCCTTCAAGGATCAAGCTTTAGGTCCCTTCAAAGATGCCATCAAGGATTTTCAGAATTCGATAACTATATATCTTATTCATGTCATCTACTAGAGTTATTACATAATGGAACATCATTTTATTCATAATAGGAGAATACGGATCTCTACAGGGATCCTAGAACTATCGTTTTCACCACCTTATTTTTCATAATGACCCATTGAGTCTGAACTAACAGGTTTCAAGACTTTCATCTTCGATTATGGTTTGGCTTCAATTGCTTCCTTTTATTTTTACCCGATATGAACACTTCAAGTACTCGATCATAGATTTTGGTTCTGAATTTATATTTGCACACGAGAAACCTTAGCAATTTTAGAGATAAACTGGTTGTCGACAATATTTCTCCAAATATCCTCATAATTGAGTGTCTTCTAACGTTAACCAAATCTTTGTCATTTCCCAAATGAAAGCTTATTGTTTGTTCTGTGTTCCCCAGTATTGTAATATATGTGTGTCTTATTACTGGGGTTTTCAACTTCATGATGAGCCTCTTCATGAGGTATTTCACATTCAAAGTTAGTTCTCTTCTAGAGTATTTAAAGAGTGTTTAACGATTATTTTGACTAATGTCAATCTTTGTCATTTCCCAAATGAAAGCTTATTGTTTGTTCCGTGTTCCCCAGTATTGTAATATATGTGTGTCTTATTACTGGGGTTTTCAACTTCATGATGAGCCTCTTCATGAGGTATTTCACATTCAAAGTTAGTTCTCTTCTAGAGTATTTAAAGAGTGTTTAACGATTATTTTGACTAATGTCACTAGACCTTAGATTCACAAACAGCCCCGTAGATTTAGATCACTGACCAATAAGTCAACTTCGCAAAGATGGATATACAATTCAACCCGGGTGACGAGGATAGAATAATCCTCGAATTATTTTATCATTATATACTTAAAATATACCCTTTATCAGTAAGGGAGAAGATTCACAGAGTGGTCGTAAGCTTTTCTGCAACTATTCCAAAGTCGTAAAATCTTCTATGACTACCTGGTTGTGAGTCCTTCTATAGCTACTCCATGGTTGCAAGATTTCCTACGACTATGATGTAGCCATAAGTTATTCCACGACCACCTTGTGGTCGTAGAGTTTACTGTGACCAGTGTATCTTCGACTAGCCTATCTAAGATGATCTACCATGCTGTGGATCTTTCTGACAAGGCAGTTAGAATATGCGTTTATGCTCAACAACCGCACATGATCTTTCTCTGATAGCAACCGTCGCACAGCAAATGGCTAATCACGTCTCTCTGACTATAACCTCCCCTTGACGGTTATATCTTGAAACATTAAGACGTCTTTTGGTCGTGAGACAATGGTCGTCACTTCGTCAACTATATAAGGGTTGATGTTAGAGGATGAAGGGATCGGATCAGGTAGATTCAGGAGAGACTGCAAGTTCTTTTCATATTACTCAGTTGTATTTATCTTTTTTGAACAATAGTGACACAGGACGTAGGGTTGTTATTCTCCAGGAGAAGGCCCGAACCTGTATAAAAATTTTTGTGTCTTCTGTGTACTCATAGCCTGTCCCTTAAGAAAGTTTGCCCCGAATCTATACAAATCATACATAAAATCGATATTAAAATATCAACAGTTGGTGTCGTCTATGGGGATCGTTCTTCCAAGAATGTGGTAAATTTCTTGTCGGCAAGTTCTCTTCCTTCTGATGTCCTCATAGCAGGAGAGTGTAACTAAGAGAACTGATTCGATTTGGCCGAGTATGCAGACCTCAACATGGAGGTCTACTACGAGTACGAGTAGACAATGCTCGCTTCCAACGGTAAGGCTGTCTCCAGAGATTCACCCAGAGACCTTGTCAACTGCACCGCGGGGAAAGGCTAAGGGAGAATCCACATCCCCACAGCAGTGCGCCCAAGGGAGGAGTCACTTCCCTCAGATGGCAAGGATCAATCTGACCACGAGCCGGACTCACAAGGCAATGGTGGGCCCATCCAGAAGTGCTCAAGTCCACCGACGGTGGTGGTCTACCCAGTTCTAGCTAGTCCCAGAATATCGCATTTTGGAAGATCGGCATCACTTGGTGATCGTAACTCTTCGTTGGAACCTACAAAGGGTGTGCTCTCTAAGAGTTCGTCTGTCCCATCACAGAGCATAGATCCAATCAGAGATAATTATAACCCAGAATTCCCCTACCTGGTAGGGTGTACCCCTAGCCATAATGCTTTGTCATTGGAGGATTCTTCAGACGAGTGGACCCCTATCAAAAGTGGAGATTCTAGATGAGAGGTCATGGCCTTCCCCACAGATCCTCATCACCTTCTCAGAGGAGGCCCTCAGGATGCTTTCGATCGAGCACACTCTCCCTCCTCTGTTGAGAATCATGAGGAGACCTCCAGCGATAAGCGAGATCAGTTCTCTAATAAGTGTGAGAGAAATTGCCTCAGTTCTAAGGCGACAACAAATTACCTCAATGGTCGAGGACCCAGAGACCGCCCGGAGGAGGCGATTGGCCGCCCAAAGATCTTTACCTAGGTGCATTCAGTGTTAGTCCGAAGAGGCTCGGGAGCTCCAACGCATCAACGGCCTACTGGAGAACCCAACCCAAGAACTTGCTCGAGCGCCAGGCTACGACCTCTTCACCGAAGGGATCATGCAAAGACTCTGTGACATGATAGCCCGGCTTGAGCACTCTCGTCGACACAACTCATCGAGTTGGATAAGTACGACCGCATTCAGTCATTCACAGAACTCACCTCATGGGAATCAGCATGATGGCAGGTCATGTCGGTCCCCTAATCATAACTCTAGCTGGAGGAGGGTCCCACGAACAACTCTGAATCTGCAGTCTCACCGAGAGGGAGATCGGTCACCACTCTAGGCAAGGAATCTACAACAGCAAATGTACTACAAGGTGTATTCCCCTCGCATAGATGATACCTATAGGTTGCTCTTACCGATTGCTGGGCATCGTCGTGTGCGGTCACCTGGTGACACCAATTACCCTTTTTTTGCAAAGGAGGCATCATGAACTCGTTACCAGGTGTCAGGTGTTCACGTCAGAACTCTGAACAGTGCGCTGGCTGCCACGGTTTCGACCAATGAACATGGAGAAGTTTGGTGGGTCTCAAAATTCCATCGAGTTCTTTCAGATTTACACAACTGGGGTGCGGGCAGCAGGAGGTGGCGAGCATGCCATGGCAAACTATCTACTGACCATGCTCGAAGGGTCCGCTCGATCATGATTGCTCAACCAATCACTCGAGTCGATCCACTCGTGGCAACATCTCTACAAACTCTTGTCGACTAATTTCCAGGGCACGTACAATCGTCCTAGGAAACAGGACGACCTACATCGGATGCGACAGAGGATCATTGAGACCCTACGTCAATTCGTCAGATGATTTAGTTGGGTTCATAACTCAATTCCAGAGGTCTCTAATGCTTCTGTCATAAGGGCATTCAAGCAGGGAGTCCGCAACAAGAGGATCACCAAGAATATCACTTTGCATCCTCCGACTACCGTCGTCAAGCTCTTTGAGATGGTAGGCCGTTACGTGACTGCAGCCGAAGTGGTCGAATGGGCTAAGACCATCGATCAAGACTATCAAGGTCCCAGAGAGGAAGGTGAGGGCAATAAGAGGAAGGAAAATGCCAAGAAGTCCAAGAATAAGGCAAAAGGTCAGAAGCCTCATGCCAAAATTTTGAAGAAAGTATTGGCTGTAGGTGACAAAGAGCCACACAACCCCAAGAGGTACTCTGATCGGGGCAAAGGCAAAGCTTTTGAGCAGAAGAACAATAAGCAAAAGTGGTACACCTTTCACAAGAGAGAAGGGCACGACCTTCGCAATTGCCTGGTTTTTCAATAAAAACTCAAGGATTACTACTCTGGTAAAAGACTACTCCCTACTCTTGCAGAGGTGGGACAGTTGAGTGATCAGAAGCCATCACAGGCTCTTTGGTATGGTACTCATTTCATGGGATCGTACTAGGCTCTTTAGCCAAGTCTCTTTGCTTATCATATTTGGTTCCTTCAATAACTTCAAGATAAAGAAAATCTCCTTTGACGTGGTTGATTTCGGTACGGCGTACAACGCCATACTCGGGCGACCAACTTTGGCTCACTTTCTAATTACTGCTCATTACGCTTATCAATGTTTGAAGATGTCAGGTCCCAGGATAATCATAGTGTGTTGCAAAAAGAAAATAGCGCTTACATGTGACCATAAGTCCCTCGAGATGGTCAGTCAGTTATCGACTTAAGAAGCTACCAAGACGCAGCCTTCGAGCAAGCACTCGAAGCCTAAAGCTACGCTAAAGCTGAACAAAGAAGTCAAAAAAAGTCTTCTTGGACCCATCCAAGCCTTCCAAGACCATTCACAATAGGGTCACTTTCGATCCCCCATAGGAAGACGCCCTCGTCACTTTCCTTCGGGCAAACACAGATGTGTTCACGTGGTAGCATCCGACATACCCGGAGTCCCTAGGGAGGTGATCGAGCGTAGGCCAGCTCTATAGCCTGAGCAGAAGCCTGTAAAACAAAAGCTATGGAGATTTGCACCAGATTGACGGGAAGCGTTCAGATTAGAATTGGACAAGTTACTAAGAGAGGGCTTTATAAGAGAAGTTGATCACTTAGAGTGGTTGGCTAACCCTATACTGGTAAAGAAATCTAATGGTAAGTGATGTATGTGTATGGACTATACTGATTTAAATAAATCTTGTGCAAAAGATGATTTCCCGCTTACTCGTATTGATAAATTTTGGTCGATTCTATTGCTGGTTGTAAAATATTAAGTTTTTTTATGCATACTCTAGTTACCACTAGATTAGTATGTCTTCAGAAGATGAAGAGAAGACCGCATTTATTACACTATTTGGAGTATTTTGCTATGTTAAAATACCATTTGGTCTGAAAATATCGGTTTGACTTTTCAGCGTTTGATATAGTTGACCTTTATTCATCAAATGGGCTAGAAACCACGTTGATGATCTGGTCATAAAAAGTATCAAATGACTTAATCACATTTCAGACTTACAGGAGACATTCGACAACCTCAGAAACCACAGTTTGAAACTCAATCCTGAGAAGTGTGTATTTGGAGTTTCTTCAGGAAAATTACTCGGATCCCTTGTCTCAGCAAGAGGTATCAAGGCCATCGAGTAAATGTGGGCTCTAACCATGAAGAAGAGGTTTAGAAACTCATCGGATGTATGGTGGCTCTAAGTTGTTTGATCACACGACTGGGTAAGAAAGAGCTTCCTTTCTTCAAGCTTCTAAGGAAACACGAGGTTTTTGAGTGGTCAAAAGAGACTAACGATGCCTTCGAAGATACAAGAGATATTTTATGAGTGCTCCCATTCTGGTTTCTTCGAAGCTAGGCAAGACACTCTTAGTATATTTATTCACCATGCCACAGATAGTAAGCGCAATGTTGGTCACAGAGCGTGAGAACGTTCAACGACCAGTCTACTTTGTAAGCGAAGTCCTATATGGGCCTAAGGAGCGCTACCTTCAGGTCCAAAAACTCTTATATGCCCTCCTCATGTCTTCGAGGAGGCTAATGCATTATTTTTGGGTGCACAAGATTATTGTACCGTCTAAGCTTCTCTTAGGAGAAGTCCTCCAGAATAAGGAAACAGCGGGGCACATGGCCAATTGTTCGGTAGAACTTGGAGAGTTGACCTCCATTTCGTGTCCTGAACGGCCGTGAAATCACAGATCTTGGCAAACTTTGTCACCGAATAGACAAATCATGAACCAGTTCAAAATCTCCAGTACAACTCTCACAACTAGTGGAGAATGTACTTTGATGGGTCACTTACTCTAAGTGGCTTGGGGGCTAAGGTGGTTCTGAAATCTCCTACAGGAGAGACCTTAAAATATGTCGTTCAACTACATTTTTCAGCTATTTGGATAAGTATGAAGGCTTGTTGGTTGGCATACTAGCCACTAAAGCGCCCAGGATTCATCGACTACTCGTGAGAGGGGACTCTCAACTAGTCATGAATCAGGTCAGAAAAGAGTACCAGTGCTCTAACTTGACCATGTCTCAATACTTGTCAGAAGTCAAAAAGCTTGAAAAACACTTTTTCAGTTTTGAGTTACAGTATATCCCTAGAAGGATAACTTTCTCATAGACCAGTTAGCTCAAATTGCTTCATCCCGATCGCAAGTACCACAAGGAGTCTTCTTGGAGCAACTCCAGAAGCCATCTTTGGTCTAAGCACGAGAGACTACTCCTAACGAGACAACCTCTATAGAGTATAAGGATACCTGGATGGCTACCATCTATGAGTATCTTCAGAAGGGTTTAGTACTTGACGACGATCTTGAAGCAGATCGTCTAGCTCATAAGGCCAAAATGTATACTTTGGTCGATGGGGTACTGTACAAACAAAGTGCTCAAGGGATTCTCATGAGATACATATCGCAGAAAGAAGGA
This sequence comes from Melocanna baccifera, assembly GCA_036346265.1. Classification (NCBI taxonomy): domain Eukaryota; kingdom Viridiplantae; phylum Streptophyta; class Magnoliopsida; order Poales; family Poaceae; genus Melocanna; species Melocanna baccifera. The sequence continues at coordinate 23,839 of JAYEVJ010000359.1, forward strand.
TTATAACTCATTACTGACATACACGGGGGCATTTATGGGGCTCATACATCTTATAGAACACTAGTCAGAAAGGCCTTTCAATAAGGTTTGTACTGGCTGACAGCCGTCAATGACACCAAAGAGTTGATTAAGAAATGTGTATAATGCCAATTTCATAGTCAGCAGATACACCAACCAGCTTAGACTCTTCAGACAATCTCTCTATCTTGGCCTTTTACGACCTGGGGGTTTGACATCCTAGGACTGTTCCCAAGGGCACCGGGGGCTTTGAGTTCCTTTTTGTGACTATTGATACGTTCACGAAATGGATCAAGGTTGAACCTATAACTAGGATAACAACAAAAGTTGCAAAGAAGTTCATGATGAGAAGTGTGATTACTCAATTTGGAGTCCCGAATCAGATAATTATAGACAAAGGTAAGTAATTTTTGAGCGCAAAATTCCAAGAATTTTGTGGCGAGTTGGGTACCAAACTTTGCTATACGTCGGTTGCTCATCCTCAAAGTAATGGGGTAGTTGAGCGCACAAATGGTCAGATAATGTAAGGAATCAAGACTCAAGTCTTCAATCAGCTTGTAAAGCGTTCGGAGGCTTGGGTATAGGAATTACCATCAATATTATGGGAAATTCATACAACTCCAAGTGGAGCAACAAGAGACTCCTTTTTCCAAGTTTTTGGGGTTGAAGCCATGCTTCCTCCAGAACTAAAGCTCTGATCAACAAGGGTCAAGAATTTTAACAATTCTAACCAAGAGCAACTTTGAGCGGATGACAGCAACCTGCTCAAAGAGAAGAGAAATCAAGCCTTAATCTAATTGGCAGTCTATCAGCAAGCTATGCATAAGTACTACGATTGTAAGGTCCAACCTCGCAGCTTTATTATAGGTAACTTGGTATTGAGAAAAGTCCAATCCTAGTCTATTCAGAATAAACTTTTCCCCCAAATGGGAAGGTCCTTACACCGTTATCTAAGTTATACGTCCAGGCTCTGTGCGACTTGTTATGAAGGACGGCCAAATTCTCTCAAACTCTTGGAACATCAGCCAATTACGTAAAATCTACATGTAACATTTCTACCCTTTTCAATAAAGCTTTCAGTTTGTGCAAATTTTTATTGTCATATGTTCCGTAGAACTTCTTTTATATTTGTATGACTGCTTTTAGTACATCTAATTTGTTTTTACTAGTTGAAGAAGGGAATAGCACTAGTCGAAGTCTCTCCTCTCTGCATGCGGTCTGCCCACTAAAAGGAGCTTTCTAGTGTCATGCCTTTTCTAACTCTTACTATCAGCACAAAATGATTGCATTATCTATGAAGGTGTCGAGTATGTATGAAAGAAGAAATTCTGAGTATTTGTCTTGTCATTGTTCATATCTTCGATTTAATCAACATGGTCGAAGCGAGGTAACATCACCTAGTCGAAGCCTTTCCTCTTTGCATGTGGTCCTGCCCACTAGAAGGAACCTCCTATCGTCGACTTGTTTATCACTTTTGTTACCAGAACATGACAATTGGATTCGACAACGGCGGTATGATGAGTTGCTCCACTCTCTGCATACTTCACTTTGCACTATTTGCTTTGTTTATTCACATAAACTAGGTAAATAGTCGGGGTTAGGATAGAGTTATCAGTATAACTTATTCTTAGTCGTAATTTTGTTCTCTTTTTCTTTTTTGTCTTATGAGTACTAACTACTCAACAAGACAGATTGCAGGAAAAGGAAGCCAAATTTTCATTCTTACAGGTATGTTCGTTATAATTCTTCTATTTACAAACTATTCTGACTCGAGTTGTATTTCCTTTGTGAACTTGCGACCGACTGGCTCAAGTTTTTCGATCAGTCGGGCTACCTCTTCAACAGAGCAGCCGAAGTCGTGGGCGATTGGATGGAGGTTTAGGTTTTGGCTACTTGCCTTGAGTTTTGCCAAGACAAAGCTTACAGCCCCCTTTGACCGCATCCCAAATTGAGTCAGCTTGCTCAGTCTTCAGAGTTGTCAAATGTCTCTCAAGTGCTTTGACTTGAAGTTCGATCATGCTCGTTTGCGCAGTTATGGTGTCCTCTGAGGGATTTATTCTCTGAGCGCCAAATCCAACAAGCAGATTGTTAAGAAGGACAATGTTGTCATGAAGGATGGTCTTTACTGACTTCATCTCTTCTCGTCTACAAGTTGAGGCTTTGGTAAGTTTCTTTATTTCGACCATAGCCTTTGCAAATAAAGCAATAATGGTTAGAGGATTACTTATCAAGAGGCTAGTCGGAAGAACTAGTTGGAAGGTAAAGTTATTCTTACCCACTAGTTGAGTGTCAAGTTTATCGACCTCAATCTTATGCTGCCCTGTGAACAGCTTATTTCCTTCATCTTTCTCCTTGATGATACGAGTAAGCTCTTCGATCACTTTGGCATTCTATTCGACCTCAGTGTGGAATTTATTCGTTTTGACCTCTTTTTCTGTTAAAAGAGGAGAGTTATGAGTAGGCAAGAAAGACATCCAAGTAAGTAGTCTTAAGTCCTGAACTTACTGTTTATTTTTTTTCTAACGTGTTGCTTTTGGAGTTGGCCTTTAAAAGACTTGCCTTCAAGTTGATGACTTCTTGAGCTTCTACATCTCGATCTTCTCGTTTTTTAGCATAGCCACCAAGATTTTTTTGTTGCTCCTGAACCAGGAAAAGTTAGAATCAGACATGAGAACTTGGTCGAAAATTTGAAATGAAGTTTGACTACGAGAACTAGTAACTTACCACGCTTCGCTTCTTCAGAGAGCTTGGCATTCTCTTGTTGAAGAAGTGTGATCTGTCAGTGGTACTCAGCCACAATCGCCACGTTCTCCAATGCTCTTAAGTATGGAAAGGCAGTGAGAAACTAGAAAAGACCATGTACGGGTATCTAAGTACTCGATACTTACATTCATATCCTTTCGGGTGAAGTTGGCGAGCACACCCTTAGAGTCTTTGAGCTGATCAAGCTCATCGACTTTGTTCCATCACATCTTTTTAAGACAATCATTGTCAAAGATGTTTCCCTTGTCGGGAATATCTTTGGGGTGTAGGGCTTGAGGTCAATCGAAGGAGAATTTTGCTACAAATGAATGATTACAGAATGTCGAGAAGAAGTTAGTAAGTTCTTCTTCTTTCCAAAGGGTACTTTCTTAAGGTTGAGAAGGGGCATCTTCAACGATCTCCTCCTCGGCACAGCACTCAAAAGGTCTGCCAACCTCGTGACAAGGTATCTTTACCCTGCCTTCGGTTGCTTTAATTTCATCTCCACGACCACGTCTGTGGTCGTAAGTACTGCAGCTCCGGCAACAGCTTCTGTTGTTGCGGTAGTCATTTCTTTGACCACCATCTCCATCCTTTTTTGTGACTAGGGTTAAAGACCTTATCCATTGCCTCTCCTAGTAGCGGCATTGTTGGTCCACAAATCGGCGGCCTGGCAAGTCAGCTAGGGTTAAAGACCCTTATCCACCAGCCTCTCCTGGTAGCGGCAGCCACAAGCGACGCCGACGGCAGTGGTCGCTCCTGGCCAACGAGGCCTAGCATAGGTGGTGGCTTCAGGCACGGAGCTCACATAGGTGGCAACGCTCCTGATGGGCAGGTCCGAGTGCTGGCGGTGGCTTCAGGCGCGGTGCTCCCAGCGGTCGGGACCGAGCGCTGGCGACTTCGGAGCCCGAGTGATAGCGGCTAAAAGGTGAGGTGGCTGTGGCCAGACATGGAGGCGGCCATCAGGGCAGGGCACAGAGGCGGCCATTAGGGCCAGGCGTGGGTAGAGGCGACGGTGGCCGAGTGCGGCGGCGGCCATCAAGGCCGAGCGAGCAGAGTCGGCCTATGGGACAAGGCAGCTGCGGCCAGGCTCGAAGGCGAAGGGGCGGCCTTGGGTGGCGGTCGGGGACGGTTTTGGGCAAACGTGGCCAATGCAGCTTCAGGTGGTGACGGCTCCCGGCGGTGGCCTCGTGCACGGGTGGCTTTAGACAGGAGGCGTGGCGACCGCTCCCGACGGATGAAGTCGAGCGATCGGCTATGGTTTCGGGTGGCGTCGTCAGTAGGTGAGACCGAGTGACAGCGAGCACACACGACGGGGCGCAGTAGCAGGCTCACATGGTGGTCGGCATGTAGGGTGCATGGTGGCGAGTGACACGCATCATATGCAATGGTGGTGGACGCGCATTGCAGGTGTACGGCGCGGGCACCGACGATAGCTCTGGTGGAAGAGCATCAGAGTTTGGCCACCAAGGCCGTTGACTCCAGAGGTGCGCACATGCGGTTCTAACCGATCCTTCTTTAATCTACCTAATTAATCTATGTTATACACAGTAATCCCATCTAGAACCCTAATTAGCAAGTAATTAATCTGGGGTCTAGCAATTACTAGGAACCGATCGGTTAATGCTATATCCATGTAAACAATAATGGGATTGCAATGGATTAATTAATCTAGTTTGCACATACTCACCAATTCGTGCTTTCTGAGTTTGGAGACTCATCTAATTGAAGTGCCAATACCATCAAGACACCGGATGCAGAAGTCAATCTTCAAACAGGAATCTTCAACCGATCTTGGATGGATCTCCTCCAAGTTAAATACCGTACGTACTCCTGATCGTACGTGTATGCAATACGCGCAAACACACGCGTACGTATTCCGGTGAGCGTGTAATCACTGTGGTTTGATTGCTCTTCTCCGCATGATCAGCCCTACCGCGTGGGCACCGTCTGGCTGGCGACCAACGTCATTCGGAACACCTTCCTAAAGATAGGTTTTTTTAAATTAATAATTTATTATTTAAATATTTAAATTTTAGCTATTCGTAAGAGGCAGTACGCAGAGGGAAATAGTCATATGTGATTTTGGTTAGTATAACTGACCTCAATACACTTTTTATTATAATTTTTCTGATGATCATACCTTAAAAAAACCTATTAATCCAATCTTGAAAAAACGTACTGTTTAAAAATTAGTTATTATAGATAGTAAAGTATAAGTCATATATAAACCGAAAAGAATTCCGTCTAAATTTAGCTTGTGCGGGACAACTTCATAGGTACCACGTGAAGCAGGGTAAACTAATTTTCTCCGGAGCCTTGGGAGTGCCCTTTTCTCCTAGGGAGCGCCCAATGAGTGCTGCAGTGTTTTAGAAATGGATATATGATTAGTGCCACACAAGTTATTTTCTAGAACAACAAAACTCTGCAGAGAAATCTATAAATCTCGTGCATTGCTTGCATTGGCGTGTTTGAGCACAACATTTTACTCTTCCAATGTTAGCACTGCTTTATTTGATTGTTTTTTGAATTTGCTTTATAGAATGTTCCTCTACTTTATTACTTAATCTTGCTGAGTATGTTTAAGCATACTCACTTGCTTACTTGTGGTAACTAGTAAGGTGCCCGTGCGTTGCAACGAAAAACCAAATAAAAGTGATACATACTATCAAATATGATCTCAAACTGAATAATAAATATCAATTTTTTCTTACGTCATCATGTATCAAACAAAACATACATGTTCATACTCGTAAATAAATCAAAGGTCATATTAGTGAAGCATGATAGAACATGCACCATATACAATAATATGTACAGAAATAATAGTAAACAATATTTTACTATAGTATTCTTAATACATAAATAACTGTCAGACTGTCTTGGAGAATAACAAACCAATTGATAAATAGGACATCATGCCATAAACACCAGGAGTAGGCTGAATCTACAGATCAGACCAATAGTTGACAGAGTAAGGGCTATAGAGGCATAGAATAGGAAAACAAGCTTTCTACGAGGCAAAACAGAGATAGCATAGTAGGCACTCACCAAATCGGGCTGAACTCCTGCAATGGTTGAATCTGTCATCATGTACGCTACAGCAGGCACGTGCTTAATTAAAGCCTACAAGATAGGATGGGGGGAGTTGGAGGCGGCGGTGCGGGGGACGGAGAGGGGGAGGCGGCAAAACCAAAATAGGATGCCAACACCTTTTGAATATCCTCCATTAGAACTAGTTCTAGATGTTCAAGTGGGGTCTACATGAAAACAACTATGTGTCTGAGATTTGCCCAAGTAAATGGGGCAAAGATTATATTTCCAATAGCTTGCATGAAAACATAGTAGTAAATATATTCAAGAAAGGAAGATAACAAAGAGAGGCAAACCCTGGTATCACGTATAACAAATAATAGTGTTGTACTGTTGTCTTTCGAGGACTGAACAAACGCATCATGACCTACATAACCAGTTGTCCAAATGTTACAAATACATCAGGACTATATATCCCATCTGCAAGGGTACGCCTGAAAGAACAGAAAGGTTACACCTCGGTACCTCAAATACTGTCTTTAGAAGTGGTTTATTGGCATTGTACAGCTCATCTCTGTGTTTATGATAAAAGGGACCGCAAACATACATATATATGTGTAGTACAATCATAAAAGAGACCACAAACATATAGGTATGTAATATAACGAGAAGCAATCGTAAGTGATAAAATGTACATATGGAACCATCATCAAGATTTCTAGTTAAGATCTGACGTATACTCATACAGTGCATTTGGCTTCATCAATTCTAAATCTTATCATAAGTAGGCATGTAATATAGGAGACGCGAACATGTAGATATGTAGCACAACCATAGAAGGAACAACAAACACGTAAGTACACAGTATAACAGTAAGCACTAAAAAGTACATACGAAACCATGACCAATATTTCTAGTCTAGATTTGGCGTATACTCTTAGATTTGTAGTCCAGACTCGATATATATGCTTGTAATTAAGTGGCGGATCCAGAATTGGATCACGCCTCGGGCTAAATTTGAATCAAGTAATAATCTAACTATATAGGCTAAATCTTGAAGACTTAGTTTATGGATCACATTCAAATCATGAACATAGCAATTTTAGATGGCATTTAACAACAGAAAATTTAAAAGGGTATAATGGCATTAATGCTATAGGACTGCATACCATTTATATGAAGGATGCAAATAACATCAAAGATAATTTTGTCATGTCACCCTCTCGCCAATCATGATTGTTAAAAATCATCATAAAGTGTCCTTAAGTGTGTTGAGAGGCAATAATTAACGCAAAATGTAGGTGCACTCAAAAGCTAGGGCCAGGGAGCCACTTTGCAAAAGCTTCAAAGCGTGCCACTCTAGACAATATGACAAGCCTACTACACATTTTCTTGCCCAGGATAATTCTCCATCATTCTTATAGGAGCTAAAAAGGGTGATTAGGTATCTATTCTTGCCTTGTGTATCAGGCCTATCGTTGGTTCCATCTTTACAGACATTGTAACATGGAAGTTGACTTGAATTTTGGTGTAGACAGACACAATCTAACAGGCACCACTACCATGTACACCCTTCGCATATATTCTCCACAAACACAAATGCCTTTCGGGCCGAACAGCACCTACCACATAAGACAGCTCCCAGCATCTGTCACACTGAGAAGACACTACTCAACGCTTTTATGATCTGGAAAGTTGTATGGACAACTCCAAGCTTAGCACCAAGAAGTAGACTTCACGGGGATAAACTAAATCAGCATCGACCACAGATGAATTTCACCAACCAAACATCCAAACAAATAGAGATATTTGCCCAATTCGCCCCCAATATTACCATGACATTCTATCTCCGGTTCTCATCACGATTTGAGATCCGATTAAGAATAACAATAACATTGCGTGTGAAGCAACCAAAACGACATGGATCGAACCCAATTCCCCTAGGATCACATGGAAAATGCAGCAAAAGCAAATAACGGAGGAGAAATAGGAGGCCACGCACCTTGCCGGTGCTCTCGTAGTAGTCATTGAGCGCCCACTGGTACTTGGACTGATCCAGCCCAAGCCAGTTCGCGTCGTACTCGTCCAGGCTCGCGTGCGCTGTGGCAATCCAAAGGAAATCCCACGCATAGAGATATTTGCCCAATTCGCCCCCAATATTACCATGACATTCTATCTCGGTTCTCATCACGATTGCAGCATCCGATTAAGAATAACAATAACATTGCGTGTGAAGCAACCAAACGACATGGATCGAACCCAATTCCCTAGGATCACATGGGAAATGCAGCAAAAGCAAATAACGGAGGAGAAATAGGAGGCCACGCACCTTGCCTGGTGCTCGTAGTAGTCATTGAGCGCCCATCGGTACTTGACCGATCCGGCCAAGCGATTCGCGACGTACTCGTCGAGCTCGCGCGCGCTGTGGCAATCAAAGGAAATCCCACGCATCGAAGCACCATATCCCGAAATGGAAAGCGAGGAACCGACCGAAAATCTGAAATTCAGTAATAAGTTCACAAAATCCTCTTCCCATCACCTTCCGCACGCGCGATGGCGTCCCGAGAAGAACCCGAACGCCGATCCGTCGTGCTTGCCCCCGCTAACGCTGCATCGGCGGCCCGGGTGGGGCACACGACGAGGCGGGAGACCTTCGTTGGGGCGCAGGGAGGAGAACTTCACCGGCGGCGAGGCGGGCTCGCCGGTTTCTGCAGCGAGGCGAGGAGATGGTGACGCCCCGCGAGGAGGCGCCCACGTGGGGTGGGGTCGAGAAGTCCGACCGCTGGGACTCGGACGGCCGCGAGGAGCGAGGCGTCTGGGCGGCGGGGAGGGGAGGAGGAGGCGGCGGGGAGGAGGAGGGGAGGGGCGGCGGGGAGAGGAGGAGGCGGCGGGGAGCGAGGGGAGGAGGGGCGGCGGGGCGGGGCGGATCTGCGGAGGGGGAGGAGGCGGCGGGGAGAGGGAGGTTCTTCGGGCGGTTGCCCCGCCGCAGAAGGCGCGCGGCCGGCCCGGCCGGGGAGGAGGAGGGAGAAGGGCGGGGGCCGGCGGGGGGAGAGGGAGGAGGGCAGCGGGGGGCGTGGCGGATCTGCGGGGGGGGGGGAGGGAGAGGAGGGGCGCGGCGGGGGAAGAGGGAGGTTCTTCTGGGCGGTTGCCCCGCCCGCAGGGAGGCGCGGCCGTCGGCCCGTGGGGTAAATCGTGAACGTTCACTGCTCTCACTCAAATCAGATGGCTAAAAAAAGAGGGGAAGATGACTGACCAACTACCAACTCCTTCTTTTATAATAGTAAAGATTTACGCAGCGGAAAGTCTGGTGGTTTTGATGTTAGCCTGATGATAGCATCCTTGTAAGAGTGGGGACTAGTAGAACTTCAACCCTGATATATTACTTGTTTATTTCCTTTGTTTTCGCTGTATATATCACTGTTAGGTTTGTCTAGCTTTAACACGCTTGTGGACCGAGGCCCACATGTCTATGTGGCTGTCACTCCTGGCATATGTTTTTGGGACCAACAACCATGCACTTTTTTTATTGGATCACATCGAGTGGTCTAGAGATATCTCTACTATTATGTTAGAAGAGATAAATCTCATATCCGATCAGTCGTATTCCTTTGTATATTTCATAGTATACCTAAAAGCTATATTTATAACTACCTAATTATGAAGTAGTTTTTAGCAACTCCTAAATGTACTATTTTAAATGTAGAAAACCATAATGATCTCAGATCTAAGGATTATATATCATCATTACTTGAGACAAACTAATAACATATAGAAACATAACAACCTCAACTGTGCCTCAAAAGAAAAGCCCTCCAACACTATGCTTTCTAACATGTGTTTACACTATTGATTTGATATCTCATATCTATAACCGCTAAAACGTGGCCATTAACTAATATATGTATTGGTCTATAAGTTAGTAGTGTTCTAACCAGTGACATCTGACTAGGGATCATTTTAGAATGATATCATACAACAAATAAAGAGTTTTATCGAGTCACGTACTTGTCAAGCTTTATAAATAATAATTCATCCAAGGAATATAATAACATTTATTTAATCATTCATAAATATAGATATGATCATCTCAATGATTGACTCTAGAGCATATTACTAACATCAAACAACCTAAAATCATAGGAAATGCGCCAAAGCATATATAGACAAAGAGGCCCAGATAACTTGGTAACCACAACATAACACTGCTTGAACAGGATAACTTGGTAACCACAACATAACACTGCTTTACTGTTGTTATTATGTTGAACCATGCTTCACCCCTGATCAAGTTGGTTTAAAGCCAGCTTCTTCTTCTGGCTTCTGCTTTTTTTCTACTATTCAGTAATTTCTTTTTTTTTCTGTTTTTTTAGATTTTTGGGTTTTTTACCTTTTCTTTTTTCTCCGTATTTCTTTGCATTGTTCGTGATGGATTAACATTTTTTCTATTTTTATATTTAATTATGCCAAATAAGCTAACTTAGCTACAGTAAAAAAAATAAGCCAGATACAGTAAAAAAAGCTATAAGCCAACGCCAAACTGAGCGCTATCTAAAGCTACTGTGAAAAGTAGTCATGAAAAATCTAGCATCTTGTGGGCAAATCACACTACAGTTAAACATCATATGTCATAAAATGGTGGATCATTCCTTTTTCTCTCACACATGAATATATATTTTCTTTAGTAACTATTTCCACATTTTATGTTATTTGGAATGCAACAAGACCTTTTTTGATATGGTTGTGGCTTATGAGTTTTGGTTGAAATTTTTGAATTTTAGCTGTTTGTGATAGAGATTACGGAGAGAGATACCCGTTTGTGATTTTGGATGGTACAGATATTGGGCTTTTAATATGTACTACAATTAACTTGTAGACCCCATCTCGAAAAAATACTCCGTTTAAAAGTTAGATACTGTTGCAAAAGTCAAAAGCCGATTTGAGAAGCTGAAAAGAACAAGCCCACAATTTCTCATTTTGCATCATGGCTTAGAGAAATAGCTAACCAAACACCAAAAAATTTGGAAAACGATTTCTCCAAATAAGATTATGATAATCCACTTCAACGCAAACCAGACCCGTAAAGGTCCAACTACGTTATTGGTGCTCTCTGTCAGCTTGGTATGTCATACGTATATATAAGGCATAGAAGCCGGAACTATGGTTGGCCAAAGCAGCAAATTCGCACACCATATACTTGGATAAGCTCCTGATGAGGATGAGGAATTAATGTAGATGGATCTGGTCAGGGAAGAAAAATCATCGGTTGAGAAGAGCTTTGGTGACACTCTTGTTACTAGGGAAAAATGATTACGAAAGACCAATGTTAGTGTATGGTGACCCCAATGGTTCATTTTGCTAGATTCTTAAAGTTGCATTGGATAACAAGTCCAGATTGGGTGAAAGCACAAGATAATACAACAAATGCAGTTGGAGTTTGTTTGAACATATGATTATTTTACACCCTGTTTGGATGTTAGAATTGGGCTAGGAATCGGGGAATTGGAACTGGTTTCCTGAATATGTGCTATTTGGATGCTCCAAGAGTTGGAGTTGGAATTGTGGCTCAATTCCACCTAAATTTGTGGCAACTAAATATTCCACTCCCCAATTTAGAGGGGTAGAGCTTTTGTACCGGCTGAAATTGCCATCGAGCCTTACCTGTCATCTCCTTCCATCCCTTCTCTCTCTCTGGGCTGCCGCTGCCACCACGGCCGATGAGCCCCTGACCATCGTCCTTGCTAGCTCTTCTTCTCTTAATTTCCCCCTCTCCTTTCCCACTTACCGCTGTCGTCACCTTCGAGTTGGACCCAGACAACATCGCTTCCCCACACCTCCTCTAGATCCAGCACCGCCATTGTTGAAGCTCTCGTCAATGACCGACGCCATGGTGTACTCTAGGAGACCTCCCAACTCCCTCCCCTTCTTCCTCCATGCTTGGATAGAGTCGTGTGGATCTAACTATCTTCTTTAGCGCCGCCAAGCCATCTTCATCCTCATCATCGGCGCTGCCAAGCCATCTTCTTCCTCATCACTGACACCCCTTGACATCATCGCACAACCCTGATGCAGATCTAGAGTCTTTTCTCCACTCCACCGAGCTAGTAGTCAATGTTTCATCCTCCTCGTCACCGGCGGTCGTCCATGTGCCTAACTAGTAGAGTGGCTCGCTGACATCTCTTCTTCCTTGTCGCCGGCGGCCGCTGCCTCCACTTGAAGCCATCTCTAGTAGAGTAATGCATTATCTTCTTTTCACCGATGTCACTTTTCCATGCTCAAGTTTTCTTTGGCAACCAAACAAGATTTGGAATTAGCTGAGTATTCATTTCCATGTTGCAATTTCTTTGCCAACCAAACACAAAATAGAATTGTTAGCCAATTCCAATTTCCAGTTGAATTGGAATTAGGACTCTAATTCCAATTGCCAATTCCAATTCAGGGATCCAAACATACTTAAGAAATTTCATAAGATTGGAATCCTATAGGAAATTTCCTATAAAGCCCATTGGATTGTTGGATTAGCTTTGAAAATTCCTATAGTAACATTTTCCTTCAGATTTTTTGCAATTTTTATATGGACTATCCAAATACCACTTTTGAATAATTCTTGAGTTTTCATTTCCCTAGTCATAACATCCAATTCACATGTTTGGTTTTTGTTTGCAAAGGTACAGTGAAAAGCAGCTAGACCTCTGCTTGCGATAGCTAGGCCTAACCCAGTTTAGCTAGTTAGGCTACTGGACCTAATTCGTATTTTCAGTCTTATTGGGCTAAACCCCGGGCCAGTCCATATTTTCAGTCTTGTAGGCCTAAACCAGGGCCTAATGGTAAAATTCCAAATAGGAAACTTGGGTCGTCACGCCCAATTTACTCCGAGAACCAACCGGGCCGAACGGAGTGAGGTGAGGGCATCGAAAGCGCCCCGATCCGTAAAACGGCCAAGGAAACCACGTCCACTCGTTCCGCCCAGCCGCTGCCACCATCACCACCCCGATCGCCTCGCCACCTGCTTGCTTCCGCTCTCCTCGCGCCGCGTCCCGAGGCCATCTCCTCCTTCTCTCTCCTCCCCCTCCTTCCCTCCTTTCCCATACCTTCTCGAAGAGACTAGAAAACTCCAACAAGGCCTCGCCGACGCCGCGGAGCCCTTCTAGAGCGACCACCACCTGTTCGACGGGTTGCGGAGGAGGATCGATGGCGTCGCTGCGGCCGCTCGACCCCTCGCTCGCAATCGCCGCCAGGCCGCGCCGCGGCCTCGTCCTTCCGCCGCCCGCCGGGGGCGGCGCCGGCGCAGCGGTGGCCCTCCGGGGCCGGCGCGGGTTCTCGTGCCGCGGGGGATCCGCCGCCTCGGCGGCAGAGAGGTAATGTCTTGTTGCTTTTCTGTTACACTTTCATGAGGCTGCATGCGAAACCTTCAAATGCGAGGCTCTCGGGGGGATGGGGTGGTCGAAAATTTGTTTGTTCATAAGGAAGTCTTGCGAGTTGAACAATGATGATGGCAAATATAGTTATATGGCCATCTCATGATTGGAAATTAGTACTAAAAAACTTGTACTACAATCAATGGCCACAATCATGTATAGCTATAATAGCCAAACAGTAAAAAGATCATCTAGTGCTCTCTAATCCTAACCCAACATTGAGTTATCACCTTGCTGATTTATGACGCAATCGAAGATAAGATACCAAGGCAGCAGTAGCTTGAAAAGCAAAATATATAACACACCATGAGATGGGCTGCATTTGTGGTTATGCATGAATGTGGAGTGATTACTTTCCTGCTTATGCTTATGTGGGCTATTCAGTTAGTGTAGTTTTTTTCAGGATCAATGCAACTGAAAAGGTGCAAGCAAATAGGCAATATTAATTGATAAACAAACCATTTTTTTGCAGCATGTATAAGTTTAAATTAGCGCATGGTTCTGCAATTCTCATCCCTGTGAGGTGTCATTCTATTATTTGACTGTCAAGTTGAATTCCATGCTTGGAGGATGATTGGTTACATAAGTTCAAGGGTAAACATGAAGACAATGTATTGAGTGACAAAGATGAGCTAATGCATTTTGATTTGATAAAGAATCGGTTATTCCATCCAAATTCATTTCGTATTTGAATCTGGTACTATCTGATTTCCATTAAAATTTTGTGTGAATGATTAAAGTGATGTAATTTCGATTCCAGGCTTCTAGCTGCTAACTGAATGCTATGTATTGTACCCACCATATTCAGCCATTCTATCAATCAGGTTGCTCTTCATTTATTGCTGTGACATTTGTTTCTTTTCACAATGCTTAATTGTCTTTTCTGGCTTATTAGGAATTTAGGATTAAGTAAAGTTGACAAATTGAAACATTTCTTTTAAGGGTTCTCTTTCACGAATGCAGCTCTCCAGTTCACACACATTCATTTTTGGACACTTTATTGATTACACTTGATATATTTTTGGCTATATATTCCGCAGAACAAAGGAGAAAAAGAGAAAAGATCCTTCAAGGCAGGATTTGGTGCAACTCCGGGTTTGTCTGGAGCACCAAGTTAAGTTTGGTGAGCATGTTGGCATTATTGGTTCGACAAAGGAGCTTGGGTCATGGAAGAAGCAAGTTGAACTGGATTGGACACCAGATGGTTGGATCTGCCAGCTTGAGCTCCCTGGGAAAACACTTGTAGAGTTCAAGTTTGTGATATTTTTGAAGGGAGGAAAAGATAAAATATGGGAGGAGGGTAATAACCGTGTTATCGAGCTGCCAAAAGATGGTACATTTGATATAGTATGCCACTGGAATAGGACAAAGGAGCCTTTAGATCTTTTAGGAACACCAAAGGTTGAGTTGGTCGAAGATCAAGCTGAAAAGGAGATTGATGAAGATGGTACAGTATCTGAAAATATTGCGCCAGAAGAGGTTGGTGATATTTTAGTGGCTGGGGACGGTGACCTAGCATCAGAAGCTGAGTTGAGCAAATTTGGTGGCCAATGGCAAGGTAACCAAACTGTTTTCATGAGGTCAAATGAGCACCGAAATAAGGAGACTGATAGGACGTGGGACACAACTGGGCTTGATGGAATAGCACTGAAATTGGTGGAGGGTGAGAAAACATCTAGGAACTGGTGGCGGAAGGTAAATTGACTTTATTCCTTTTCTTGACATAGTCAGTAGTAGCAATAGCATTCCGTATGGTTTTATTTTTTTTCTTACCAATTTGTTTTTAAAAAATATTCATGGATAAAAGTATAGACTACTGACTACTTTTAGGTCTCCACCTGGGTAGATGCAACAATATTGCTAGTTGTCTGTTTTCCTTTTGGTAGTAGTTGTCATAACTGAAAGCATCTCTTGTGAAGCTGTTATCTTGAAATGTAATGCAAGTGATTGCCTAGGGCTGTGACTATGTTTGTAATGTTTATAGTTTGTGTTGTGTGATTTCACAATAAGGGAATTGATTTTTGAAGAGATTTAAAGCAAGTATTCTCCAAATATTATTGGTACTAGCCATTATAACAATATTTCGAGCTACAGGAGACCAGGTGGAATCATATTCTGTACGCCTAGCAGGTTCTGACTGCATATTTAGCCCACCCAGGCGCTCACCATTCCAGCCTCCTTGCAAGATTGATGATCTCCGAATTTGAAAGATTTTCACCTGTCGCTCCTTTGCTTTAAGTTGATGAACTAGAGATATAACATGTAGTACTTCTGTATAATAAGAGCAATTTTCCTACGAGGTGTGGAAACCACTTTAATTAGCTGGTGATTTTAGTAAATAATCTAGAAGTACGATTTGAATCCAAGAAAAAGTTGTAGGGACCTGGCATGAAAGTGAGCATCAGTATTAGTCGCAGGATAGGCATTAAAGTTCACTTATTGCACATAGGAATCAGATATAAAAGTGGCCAATTACGCACCATTTATGCAGTAGTTGTGTGCCAATGGTCACACGGCCATCTATGTTATCAAGGCGTCGCCTAGGCGATGCTTAGGCGTCCTGGCGCTTCAAGGTGGACGCCAGGGACTGGCGCCTAGTTTTTCATAGTTAGGCGGTCGACTAGAGCTTCCAGGCGTCCAAGCGTGGAGATGCGGCGCTCGCCTAGAGTATAAGCTGTTAAAAGGGTGGGATATGGAAGGGAGTGAGAGAGAACCGGCGTCGTGACTCCTGAGCCGGTCGTGCGCCTCGCCGCCTCCGGATCCGGTGTCGTCACTCGTCCCCGCCTCCGGATCCGGCGTCGTAGCTCGTCCTCGGCTCCCCGCCGCGTCCGCCTCGGCCTTCCGCCCCGACTCCGCGCCTCCGCCTCCGGTCCTCCGCCCCGACTCTGCGCCTCCGCACCGCCGCGCCTCCGGCCCTTCACCCTAGAGAGAAAAGAGGGGAGAGAAGAGGGGATCTGGACTGAGCCAAAGCACGGGAGAAGACCGGGCCAAGCGGGAGAGCGGGTGAGTGGGAGGACCGGGCATGCCGGGTGGGGCCCACTCCCAGGCGCGCCGCCGCTGGAGTCGCCCCCCACTGCCACCGCCTTTTCCGCCTGGGTGCCTGAGCTCCCCCCTGTGCGCTCTTCTCTCTGGAGAGAATGGGGAGGAGGCGTCCTCCCCTCTTTATCCATTTGTCTGCCCAAGCGGGTGGGCCCTCTCCTTTCTACAATAATGCATGTGTCAAACTGTCAAATATAAAGTATAAACTATCCTATTTTCTTATTTTTTCTACCATCGTCTAATCATCGCCTAGACTCCCGCCTAGGAGCCTAGGCGTCTTGGCACCTCCGGAGCGCCTCGCCTCACCTTGTTGCCGTGACAACATAGACTGCCATTGCTATTGTTTCATTCCCACCGTGTCGATGCAGTGATGCACCACTGATTCGGTGGTTGTGGTGAATTCATACAGAGGGGTGGTAGAGCAAGAGGTGCAGTGGGCTGGGATTCAAATCTCATAGCAAAAAGAATCTTTTTTTGGGGGGGTGGGGTTGGGGGCTGAGATTTTCGGTTACCGCCGGTAACTGGAAATTTCGGGAAAAAAGACTGTCCAAAATATTTGATATGAATTTGGATTTAAATTTTAAATCTCAGAGGATAAGATTCCTCAACCATGAACTAGACATAAGCATGCAGTTGTCCTAGTTGTGGGAGGATAGAGTTGTATGTGGGATATTTTGGTTTTGAATCCCATGTCTACCATTTTCTATTTTCTTCCTTATTCACGCTGGTCCAGCACATTAGAGTATGATTAGAAGCAAAGAAATGGAAGCCAACCTGGGATTCGATCTAATGACCACACGCACGCAAGGCTGGAGCCTCACCGTTACGGTGGCCATGGTCTTGTATTTACATAATGGTTGTGTAGCCTTTTTATTCTCAAATTTTAAATTGAAATTTCAAATTGAGCTGAATTTTTTTTTCTGGTTACAAAGTATACCGGGACCCACTAGTATGTCGAGACCTGGCCGGTAGAATTTTTCCTAATTAAAGACATGTACGAAGATATTGTGACTAATGTTAGAATATGTGGTAGTGTTACTAATGACTTTCTTATTAAGATAGAACTACACCAAGGGTCAGCGTTGAGCCTATACATTTTTCCCTAGTGATGGACGAGATCACGTGAGACATACAAGGAGACATCCCTTGGTGTCTGCTTTTCACTGATGATGTAGTGCTGGTTGATGTGAGTAGAATAGGTGTTAATAGAAATCTGGAACTGTGGAGGAAGACTTTAGTATTAAAGGGTTTTAGACTTAGTAGGACTAAAACTGAATATATGAGATGTGATTTTAGCAGTACTAGAGTAGATGATGGAGATGTTAGGCTTGACGGACAAGTAATGCTTAGAAAGAACATATTTCATTATTTAGGATCAATGCTACAGTGCGATGGTGAGATTGATGAAGATGTGAGCCACAGGATTGATGGATATGTCTGTGCTGTGTCTGTTGTTTTTTTTGCTTTTGCTTAAGTATCTCTTTTGTTTTTGCTTTAGCATCTTAGACTAGCTTTTGTTTTTGCTTTAGCATCTTAGACTAGCTTTTGCTTTAGCATCTTAGACTAGCATCTTTGCTTTCTGCTTTTGCTTTAGTGCTTTTGCTTTAGCATCTTAGACTAGCATCTTTGCTTTAGCATCTCTAGGACAGCATATGCTCGGCCCATCTTGGCCTATAAATATGTATCCCCAACCCCTCAGGTTGGTATGGCTTTGTGAGAGAAGTAAACAAGAAAATTGCCCCATCTCCAAGTGTCATCCTCTCGATGAGAGTAAGGATCTTGCTAACACCAAGAGCAAGATTCGACCGCCTAACAAGTGGTATCAGAGCGAGGTTATCCTGCAGAGCTGAGCATCTCTGCTCAATCCTTCTCCGGCGTCCCTTCGGCCTCGCGTTGCTTCAACTAGCAAGCCAGCGGCAGCTCATTGCCGCTGCTCGCACTCCTCCCCTATTGAGACGGCGGCTCGCGAGGTAGCTCTCTCTCCACGCAGTTAGATCCGGTGGCGCGCCATGTCCGCGAGGCGATCTCGGCCTTCGGTTGCCTCGAGCACGCTGGCGGCGCAAGATGCCGGCTCGCTGCGGCAGGAAACGCGAGCGGAAGCGAGCAAGGGCCGCTGGCGGGGAAAGAAGCGCTGGCGGCCGGGCGCGCGAGCCGGGCAGCGGCGAGCGGAGAGTGGAAGCAGTGGCGGCGGTCTGGCGCGTCGCGGCGGCAGCCGAGGTCGAGGTTCTACGCGGCAACAGCGGCTCCGTCGGCCGATGACAACGCCGACGCGGACCTTGAGCTGGAGAGGGAGGCGTAGCGGCGAAGCGCGATGGCGCCGCGCGCCACGCAGCGGCGGCGGCGGCAGACAGCGGACTTGGCCGGCAGCGCTCTGGAGAGGCATGCGCGGCAGCGGCGTCTGGTCGACGGAGGCGCGGCCAGCGAGCGCGCTCTCTCCCTGCCGGTGCAGTGGGCACCACGAGTACGGTATCGTCGAGGGCGTCCGCCCCGGCGGCGGGTGGCCACACTCACCAAGACCAACTACGTCGAGTGGGCTGCGGTGATGAGGTAAAGCTCCAGCGCGGCATATGTGGGATGCAATCCGATGCGGCGGCGTCGACACGACCGGGATCGGCGGGCGCTGGATGCTCATCGGCTGCGCCCCGCCCGAGATGCGATTTCGCTACCAACAAGCGGATCGCCAGGAGGCTTGGGACGCCATCATTGCAAAGACGCATCGGCGGCGGCGCGCGCAAGTCTACATTACGGGCACTACGCAGGAGTGGGAGAACACGGCCTTCAAGCGGTGAGGACATTGATGACTTTGCTCTCGTCTCAACACTCATTTGCGAAGTTGGTGCGATTCGGCGACGACACCTACGGCGAGGAGAGGCGTGGAAAAGCTCTTCCATTGCGCCCCAGAAGTACAAGCGGATGGCTCGCTCGATCGAGTCTCTGCTGGACCTCTCCACGATGACGATCGAGGAGGCGTTGGGTCGCCTCAAGGTCGTTGGCGATGATGAGCCGCGCCTCTCGGGACCGTCACTGGTGGTGAAGCTCCTCACTCGGGAGCGGTGGTCACGGCCAAGGTGACAGGAAGAAGAGCCTTCTTCCACGACAGCGCGCGTGCGTGGCAAGCGCGGCAAGCCGTGCAAAACGCCGAGCGGCGCGAGGACGTCGAGAGGTAATGACCGTGGGCGCCAGGCGTGTGGCCCGGCAAGCAAAGGCCGCGACGACCGCTTGCTACAAGCTGCGCAAGCCCGGTCATTGGGCCAAGGATTGTCGACACCACGACGCGCGGCGTGGCCAGCGCCGCGCGAGCGGAGGAGGAGGAGCGGCCGGCTCGTTCATTGCTCATGCGAGCATGGAACTACCTCAGCGGCCGCCGCGGCGACTCTCCTCCACCTTGACGAGCCAAAAGCACACGCCTCTGGGCGCGCGATTCGCAACGACAAGACCGGCGGGTGGTGCCTCGACACGCGCCACCCACCATGACCGGCGGCGGGAGTACTTCTCGAGCTCGACTTCGAGCGTTCGAGGCACCGTCAAGTTGGCGACGCCTCTCCGGAAGTGGAGATCAAGGCGTCGGCTCTGCTGCGTCTTCGCCGCCAAGATCGGGCGAGCACCATTTGCTCGCGGTGTCTACTACATCCGTGTTGAGGAACTCCATCATCGGCAGGGACGGTGGATGAGAACGGATCGCGCGTGGAGATCGAGCACGGTGCTGCGCATGACAGGATCATCGCGCGGCGCCTCGTCAAGGTCAGCAGAGCAACCGCCTACGTCTTGCACGCGCAGTGGCGCAACCTCTGTGTCTTGCGGCCGCCGCGACGACGCAGAGGTGGCACGGCGCTTTGGGCACCTCAACTTTGAGGCCCGAGGCGGCTCGGCGGCAAGGAGATGGTGCGGGGCATGCAAAGACGTCGACCACGTGGAGCGATTCTGCGACACTGCGCCTCGCCAAGCTGCGCGGCTCCTTTCCTCGCCGAGCGAGCTTAGCGCCAAGGAGAAGTGGAGCTCGTACACGGTGACCTCTGTGGCCCCGTGACACCGGCTACACAGGAGGCGCGCACTTCCTCCTCCTAAATCGGCGGCGTGTCCCGCTACATGTGGGCCATCCCGCTCGGCGTCAAGGTAGCCGCGGGACGCCATCAAGTGCCTTCAAAGGCTGCTGCGAGGCGAGTGCGGCCGCCAAGCCGGGTCACGCACGGACAACGGCGGTGAGTTCACGCGGCGGCCGAGTTCGCGGCGTGCATCGCGCCGACGAGGATCCATCGTCACTTCTCCGCGTACACCCCGCAGCGAGCACGGCGTCGTCGAGCGCGCAACGACGGTGGTTGCCACGCCGCGCCTCCTCAGCGAGAGGATCGGCATTCCTCGGGGTGGCGGTGATGATCGCGTCCACTTGCTCAACCGCTCTCCGCAAGGCCCTCGGCGGCAAGGCGCCATACGAGGCCCGGCACGGCGCAAGCGCGCGTGAGCCACCTCCGTGTCTTGTTTTGCTGGCCTTCGTCAAGGAGCTCAACCACGTCGGCAAGCTCGACGGCCGAGCACGCCGGTCTTCATCGGCTACGCGGAGGCACCAAGGCCTACCGCGTCCTCGACCCTGCGACACGGCGCGTGCGCATCACGCGTGGCGTCGTGTTCGGCGAAGGCGAGGTGGGCGTGGGCAAGATGGTGGATGACGGCTCGACTCGACGACCGGCCGATTCGTCGTCGACCACGTCCGATTCGAGGAGGCGGGGGCGGCTCGTCTTCACCGAGCTCGCCTACCCCACCGCCTCGTTCGCCACCGCCTCCGGCGAGCCCGCCGCGCGCCACCGCGGCTCGGCAAGCCACGAGCTCGGCGAGTCCACCGCCAAAGGCCGTCGGCCACGCCTCGCTCTCCTACATCGGCGCCTACTCCGCGGCTCGGCTGACCGGCGGCCGGCCCACGGCGAAGCGGCGCGCGGTGGAGTTTGCCGCTCCGTGTCAACGATGAGATCGCGATCGACGCTACCACGGCGGCGAGCCTGCGCATCTGCGTGCGTGGGCGACCTCCTCATGAGCGGCCGGTCCCTGGATCAGCGCGCGCGACCGAGCGAGCGCGCACCTCGCGGGGCGGCGGCGAGCCTCGTTCATTCGGCGAGGCGAGAGAGAGCAGCGGCATGGCGTGTCGCGATGCGAGAGGAGATGGGCGCGTCGAGCGAAACAAGACATGGGGCGGGTGATCTTCCAAACCCGCCACCACGCCATCTCTCTCAAGTGGGTCTTCAAGCTCAAGAAAGACGAGGCCGAGAGGTGATCAAGCACAAGCGCGTCTCGTGGCACGTGGCCGTTCGCGAAGGAGTCGACCGACGATGCCTTCGCGCTGTTACCGCGGATGGAGTCCGTCGTCTCCTCCTGCCCTCGCGGCCGAGGAGGCCGTGCGTCCATCACATGGGCGTCAAGTCCGCTTTCCTCAACGGCGACTTGAAGGAGGAGGTCACGCTCGCCGGCCGCCGGGATTCATCATCCGGCAAGGAGAGCAAGGTCCTCGCTGCGCAAGGCCCTCTACGGCTTGCGGCGACCGCCGCGAGCTTGGAACGCATGGTGGACTCCACCTCAAGCAAATGGGATTTCAGTGAGCGCTCACGAGGCGCGGTCTCCGGCGGGGCAAGGAGGCAATGCCTGGCGATAGGCGTCGTCGGCGACCTTGTGATCACGGTACCAAGAAAGAGGAGATCGAGGCTTTTAAGGCGGAGATGAAGGCCACCTTCGGATGAGCGACCTCGGGCCTCTCCTTCTACCTCGGGATCGAGGTCCGCCAGACGACTCGGATCTCTCTCGCCGCGCGCCTCGCCAAGCGCATCGTGGGTGGCGGCCTCACCGATCGCAACCCACCGCTCCTATGGAGGAGGAGAAGGCGAGTCGTGAGAGTACGGCGGAGAGGTGGACGCGACGCGATCTGCGTATTATGGGCGACCTTCGCTACCTTGTCCACACGCGGCCGGACTTGGCGTTCGCCGTCGGCCACGTCGGCCGGTTCATCACCGGCCGACGGCGAGCACCAGCAGGCCGTGAAAAGGATCCTCCGCTACGTCGCGGGCACCTCCGACTACGGCTTGCACTACCCAAGGTGCCGGCGCGCGCACTTCGCCGAATGCGATGTGGCGACCACGCCGGCGACATCGACACGAGCAAGAGCACCGGCGGATCTTTGATTTCGGCAAATGTCCGTCGGTGGCGGTCGGTCAAGCAAGCGGTGGTGGCTTTGTCTAGTGCGAGGCGAGTACATTGCGGCCACTACCGCTTCTACTCGGGCTCGTGGTCGGCTCGGCCGCTGGCGATCTCCTTGGCGACGCGAGGCGGATGGAGCTCGGGGTGGGCATGCAAGTCCGCCTTGGCCTTGGCGAAGAACCTGTCTTCCATGAGCGCAGCAAGCACATCCGGTGAGTATCACTTCATCGGTTGCTGGATGAAGGGAGTGTCCGGGCCACCTACATCAACACTCAAGACCAACTCGCCGACTTCCTGACCAAGTCTCTTGGGCGGATCAAGTTCCAGGAGCTTCGCGCCAGGATCGGGATGGCTCAGATTCCCCACAAGGAGACACACAAGACTTAGGGGGAGAGTGATGGATAAGTCTGTGCTGTGTCTGTTGTTTTTTTTGCTTTTGCTTAAGCATCTCTTTTGTTTTTGCTTTAGCATCTTAGACTAGCTTTTGTTTTTGCTTTAGCATCTTAGACTAGCTTTTGCTTTAGCATCTTAGACTAGCATCTTTGCTTTTTGCTTTTGCTTTAGTGCTTTTGCTTTAGCATCTTAGACTAGCATCTTTGCTTTAGCATCTCTAGGACAGCATATGCTCGGCCCATCTTGGCCTATAAATATGTATCCCCAACCCCTCAGGTTGGTATGGCTTTGTGAGAGAAGTAAACAAGAAAATTGCCCCATCTCCAAGTGTCATCCTCTCGATGAGAGTAAGGATTTTGCTAACACCAAGAGCAAGATTCGACCGCCTAACAAGGATAAGAGCGAGGTGGGTGAAATGGCGCCAAGCATCTGGTATCCTATATGACAAAAAAGTCCCTCAAAAGTTAAAGAGTAAGTTCTATAGAATAGCGATCAGATCTGCGATGCTATATAGAGCAAAATATTGGGCGACTAAAAGACAGCATATACAGAAGATGAGTGTAGCGGAGATAAAGATGCTACGGTGGATCTGTGGTCATACAAGACGGGATTGCATCCGCAATGATGATATACGTGATAGAGTGGAGGTAGAACCAATTGAAGAGAAATTGGTCTAACATCGTTTGAGATGGTTTGGACATCTCCAACGGAGGCCTCCCGAGGCACCAGTACGTAGTGGAATTTTAAAACGCACTGAAAATGTAAGAAGAGGCAAAGATCAACCAAAACTGACGTGGGAGGAAGCAGTTAAAAGAGACTTGAGGGATTGAAATGTATTTAAAGAATTAGCTTTGGATAGGAGCGCATAGAAATTAGCAATCCATATACTGGAACTATAAAAAAATCTAGAAGTAATGTTTTAGACTCTGGACTTAGTTGGCAGGTTGTACGGCTTAAGGTTTTAGTATTAAAGCTTTCGTCTCTTTGATTTTAAGGAGGTTTCATTCCTAACCTACCACAACTTGTTTGAGACAAAAAGTTTTGTTGTTATTGTTATTGTGGGTGGGGATGAACAAGAAAATAATAAAAACCACCCAAATGTCGATCACTGCTTTTGTTTTGACACTTTAACCTTGTTGTTTGCAAGTTGGAATTGATGGAAAGATAACAATTTGGAGGTGGCGCTACCCCCAACCCATGACTTATGGTGGCTCTTTGTAAAGCTTCCAAGCTACAATTGATGTTTATGTAATGCTGAATGAACTTCCTTTGTAAGCACCATAAAGTGGAGCATACTGCTCGAGCTATCAGTTTTGCAATTTTAAAAAAATCTGCTTTGATCTGTTATGTGTAGTAGTATGTATATAGCTAATCTGGGCTTGGCCTATAGTCTATGCTGGCTCATGTGGCCCATACCTCAAGTGTACAAATACCCTTTTGCTAATTGAATAAGATGCATAGTTGTGAATAGCAAAAATCTCTCTAAGTTTCTCACATGTCTACCTATGTATATATGTTAATCGATTTGCCATGATTTGTTTTGCAGTTAGAGGTTGTTCGTGCGCTCTTATCAGAATCTGTTGATACTCAGAGTTGTTTGGAGGCCCTCATATACTCTGCTATTTATCTAAAGGTTTCCCTAGTTGCACCTTACTATGCTAATTATCAGTAGTTGTCCTAGAAATATAATTTCCCTCTTAAAGATTGTAGTCTAGAGGCAAGGAGACTGGCTAAAAGTTTCTTTGTAGCACTTCTAATTTGTTCTATCTATTGCAGTGGATCTATACAGGTCAGATACTGTGCTTTGAAGACGGTGGTCACCATCGACCTAACAAACATGCTGAGATATCGAGGCAAATTTTTCGTGAACTTGAAAGGATATACTTCAAGAAAAACACATCAGCTCAGGTTAATTGCTCCTTTTCCTTGCAGCAACTGTGACATCAGCATCAGCCTTCAAGTATTTGTATTATTGATTTCCACCAGTCCCTTTAGCCAATATGAATTAGTCTAGTTTTGCTAGTCTCACCATTAACAAATCTTAAATCTCCTCTCTAAAGTTGAGTGCAAACCCAAGAAAAAGAAATTGTCACGTCATCCCATGTTCTCGTACCATCAGATATTCTAGTGGACTGCTCCAGTGCTCAGTGGATATTTTGTTCTCTGTGTTTCTGGAGTAGTCTAGAACACCGTGTGCAGGCTTCAAGATCTTAAAAAGCAAAACAGTGAAGACATGATCTTGCACAGGTGTGATTGCAATAGTGAACAGATCCGTGCCATTTTTATCCAAGGGCTAGGAAAGAGAATGACAGTATGACACGATAGTATTAGAAATGCAATGGTAGAGACTGGAATCCCATTTATTTCTTACTAATCAATATATGTATATTTAATACCTTTTATGTATCCATGCAATAGTTTTTAAAATTTGGTGTTCATTTCTTTTCCATATAGGAGTAGGTGATTACAACAGTTTGTCCAAACCATTTCATTAACAACTTAAGAAAGAGGAAAAAAATTCCCGTAGCAATACACGGTCCAATTCTAGTCTAGTGCTTAAGGTTAGTTAAATCTGCAGGATCTAATGTTTGTGGAAGACACACGAATATCAATTATTTCTGGATCTAATGTTTTTGAAAGACACATGAATATCAGTTATTCTCCTTCGTAATAGACCACTGACACATTTGCAATATTCATGCAGGATGTGCTTGTGATTCGCAAGATTCATCCTTGTTTACCTTCATTTAAGTCAGAATTTACTGCCTCTGTCCCTCTCACAATTCGTGATATTGCTCATCGGAATGACATCCCACATGATCTCAAGGTGATGATCCTTTCAACAGTTTGGAATAATTCCCCACTGTATTATTTGCTACTCAGTTGATCTCTCTACTGTCAACAGCAAGAAATCAAGCATACTATACAAAACAAGCTTCACCGTAATGCTGGCCCTGAGGATCTTATTGCTACAGAAGCCATGCTCGCTAGGATTACTAAGACTCCTGGAGAATACAGTGAAGCTTTTGTCGAACAATTCAAGATATTTTATAGTGAACTAAAAGATTTTTTTAATGCTGGCAGGTTGGCTAATTCTTAATTTGCCCATATTTTATACTTTCAGAATTTTGAGTTCTAAATTTGTAGAAAGAACCTAATTACCTAATGAAATTGCCACTCTTTTCAAACGAACCGATCCTTTTAAAAGATACTGGTGTTACCAGAAGTACTGATACACAAATGCATAAAGACAAAAGGTTGGACAAGAAAAAGTCATGGCTTGAGAAAGTATAGTTCTGTTTCCTTAGAATACCTTATGGAGCTATCTAAAAAAAGGAATTGTCCAGAAGCAAGAGAATAGCAGATTTCTTGCTCTTTTTCTGGTACGAAGAATTTATATATTTACATAGGACAAACAAAGTTATAAACATTATTTCAATATGAAGGCAGAGGGGCATAGAGGAGCTAGTAGAAGTTATAAAGTAACAATGCAAACTATTTTTACAATACCAGCTTTGATGTACAAGTAAGAATCTAGAATACTAAAAATATTTACTTCCCAAATGAATATAGCATGTACTGCTAGTTTGCAATTAAATCTTGAAAATTAAAACAGAGACAATTCTATGAACAAAATTAAAACCAGCCATGTCTGCTGAGCATCAAATTTTTTTAGACTAATGGTCAAATATGATTTAGTATAAATATATGGTATCGTAACTTGTATCGGACCATTTGCAGCCTATTCGAGCAACTGGAATCCATCAAGGAATCTTTGAACGAGTCGGGCTTAGAAGTTCTCTCATCATTTGTGAAAACCAAAAAGGTGAACTTTGCTAAAAATTAGTCAGTTTTTTTTCTCTTTTTGATGTGCGGTCATCATATTTCAAAAGTGCATACAACATAAATACATAATAATACTTCACCAGGTGCCACTTAAATTTTCGATAATTCAGGCACTTCTGTGCTCTGATTACCTAAATATAGATAAGCAAAGAAAGTTGTAAAATGTGAATTTATATTACCAAGTCCTACATCATGTCTTTGTTATTTCTTTGTTCGGCAATTGGATAGAAAGTGTTAACTCCAGCCTGGTGTTCACTGGTGTACTAAAGTTGAGTTAATCTGCATACCTTCGTATGATATGATGCTACAGTTGTGCTCATTTCAGCTTAAAGTTAGTTTCTGCTTCTGACTTCTACTTTTTTCCACTATTCAGTAATTTCATCTTTTTCTAGTTTTTTTAGATTTTTTTTTGCCTTTTTTCCCCGTATTCCTTTGTATTGTTCGTGACAGGGTTCAAAATCCGTGATACCGCATGCGATTCCGCTTACGGTGGAGACCAGTAACTCAAAAAACCTACGGTATCAATTTTTGAATTTTGAATTTTTCCGGTTTTTTCGGTTTTTTCGATGTAAGGCGGTTTTCGATTCACGGCGTTTTTCGATTAACGGTTTCAAAACATCTCAAAATTCAAATTTTGATTTTCAAATTTTGACCGGTTTTTCGATTCACGGTTCTCACACGCCACGAAGGATTTCTTCGATTCCGGTATTTGGAACCTTGGTCCGTGATGGGCTAACATGTTTTTTCTATTTTTAATTTTTTTAAAAAATTTAATTATGCCAAATAAGCCAATTCAGTTACAGTAAAAAATAAATTATCTACAGTAAAAAAACCATAAGCCAACGCCATTCTGAACGCCTCCTACATCTAGTTTAAATAACTTCCTTAACTTTCATTACTGCTTGCCACAAAAGTTTATTTGTCTACCAATTCATTAATAGGATGGACCCATGAGGCCTTAGGCCATTGCTCACCAGTGACATGTCTAATGTGAATCTTTCTTATGTGGGTTTTTATGGAATATTTTCAGAGTTTGGACGAAGTGGAGGATGTAAAAGACTTGGACAAAAATGGTAGCGTTCACGTTTTGATGAAGACCATGCAGTCATTATCATCTCTAAGATCAGTTCTAATGAAGGGCCTTGAAAGTGGCCTTAGAAATGATGCGCCTGATACTGCTATAGCAATGCGACAAAAGGTTATTTTTTCAAACACAACTGAGGAAGTTTGAGTTGAAATTGGCTGCATATATTTTCAGTTATATTTACTTGGTGAAGTTTTGCAGTGGCGCCTTTGTGAGATTGGTCTTGAGGATTATTCATTTGTTTTGTTAAGCAGGTAATGCCATAGTTTAAAATAAATTTATTCATTTAAATTTTGGTGCTTTATTGCAAATCCTATGAAGTATGTGTTTTGAAGCACTCTTGGTTTTTCCATGCTGGAATGTTAGTGAAACCATGCCCTCACCTCCTTGCAATTCCTGTATCCAACTCACCTATGCCAAAAAAATAAAAACAAAAAAATTGGTGTCGCACAGTACATCTCTGTTGCAGAACATAAGTACTTATTAATAGCTTCACAACTTGGCCATAGGCTGTGTTTTTATCTGTTGTGAAATGTGAACTGAGCATAACCATCATCTTTAGGAGGACATGCTACATAGTTATGGCAAATCGCATCCGATGTGGCAATATAAGATGGCATGCCAGTTTTAAATCTGGGCAATGTGCTGGTGCATTTGATGAATTGTTTATCGTACTGAAATTTTATTGGCTGAATGCTTCAATATGGTTTTTTACCATCAATGTTCTCTCTCTCTCTCTCTCTCTCTCTCTCTCTCTCTCTCTCTCTCTCTCTCTCTCTCTCTGTCTGTTATAAAGGATCGAGCTAGAAAAACCTAGATGGCTTGGTTACACTTGGAGATACCAGTGAGTTCATTTTCTTTGCTGTGGTATCACAACAGATACATCAATGCTCTTGAAGCTTTAGGTGGATCAGCTTCACTTGTACAGGGTGTGGCTAGAAATACCAGTATCTGGGATGATGCCCTTGATGCCCTTATCATTGGCATCAATCAGGTCAGCTTTTCAGGTTGGAAACCAGAGGAATGCGTTGCTATAGGGAATGAGCTTCTTTCTTGGAAGCAAAAAGGTCTATCTGAAAGTGAAGGTGCCCTTTTGTTCTTTAACATATATCATGAATGTTCATCCCATACATATGTTCTCAGTGTAGTCAGGAATACCCTGAAAGTGTTTCTTGTTATGTACGTAGGCAAAGAAGATGGGAAGTATATTTGGGCACTAAGACTTAAAGCTACACTTGATAGAGCAAGGAGATTAACAGTAGAGTATTCTGAAGCACTTCTTTCTATATTCCCTGAGAAAGTCAAGGTGAGTGCTTCTACGGATGGGTGGGCCCAATTATAAGTGGTCAAACGTATACAACTGTGTCCTCTGCCTATTGCATGACTGAATCCAAAATTCAGAACTGCATGACTTGTGCCCATATTGGTCTGCCAGACCACCTGATGAGCATGTTATCAATTATCGTGGATAATTTAACTTAACTTCGATGACCATCACTACAGCTTTTTATGAAACTATCAAACATGGTGATGCCTGCAAAATTATCTTGCTCAATGTTATGGATGGGCTAGCCAAACACTGGCATAGTTTGAGTAGCAGGGCCAAATTAAGTTTCAAGGAAGTGACGGCATCCCTCTTTTCTCTTATGTTTTCTTCCAACGCAACTTCCATTTTTCTCCTCTTTAGGTGTAAAATGCAGGCTACTACGAAAAAAGATCTGCTATGATTATAACCTACCATATTCCCCTAAGTTCTTCACATCTTGGTGCTTCCTAGCATATTTCCTTAGGTTCTTCACATCTTGGTGCGTCACCACACGAAATTGGACCTAATATAACTAGAAAAAAGTATATTTTTAACCTTCAACTATGACCCGAGTCCGAATTTCAGCCCGCAACTCCAAAACCAAACCGTCTAAAACACAACCCTTACCTATTAAAACTGTCTAAAACACGACATTGAACCCATTCCAAGGCGGTTTTGCCCTGACGTGGCACCAAGGTTCCAAAACCTAGAACTAGAGGGAATACCACCTTACGGCCGGTAACCGAAAAAAACTGGCCAAATTTCAAGAATCAAATTTTGAATCTAGTGGCCGGAAAAACTGCCTGTTACCACCAAAAAAACTGGAAAAAAAACCCGCTAAAAACCGGTTTGTCAAATTTGAAATTGGAAATTCCTAACACATTCATAGTAAAAAGCATGAAGTCAAGCACGGGAGGTGCATGTATCTTTCTAATACATTCTATTAGTGTTAAACAATGTAAATATCATTATGAAAACTAACTTTTACATTCAAAATTTCAAATTTGAATTAAATAAAAAACCGCCGGTTTTTATTCATGCATATTAACCTCAAACAATAGGTAATATAGCAAAATAAAGACCTAAACCAACCTACCAACTGCATTATGCAGTCCTAAATTCAAATTTCAATTTGAATTTTTTCGCCCGATATTTTTTCTACTGGTAGGTGCCGGTATTATTGGTAATCGGCCAGTTACCGCTGGGTTTTCTAACCCTGTGTGGCACTATCTAAATTTTACCAATGTGGTGTCACATGTCTGCAACATCATGCCCCCCTCTTATCCTCCATCTTTTTCCTCTCTTCCCCCCTTCCCTTGCTCATCCTTGGTGACCACCGCATTCCTCTTGTCCGTGGTGACCACCTCCCAAATCCCATCCATGGCAACCCGATGGCCGGTGGTGGCGCCCAAGATTGAGACTTTCATCCTCTACTCCATGGCGTCCCAATGGCTGGTAGTGGCATGGTGGCCAAGTACTGAAGGCCCTAGACGTAGGTGGTGAGGTCTTGGAGACTATCATGACAGAGCATCTCCTCTGCTTCCTCAGCTTTGAGATCTATCTGGCTGCCACGCCCTTCTCGATCGATGATCACCCCGGCGAATAGTGGGTCCGATTGCGCCACATGTTCTTTGTTGCCAAGGGTAGTGGTGGGGAGGTTTAGCATGGTCGATGACATCGATGGCCAAGGTGTGGTAGAGTGGGTGTTACACTTTGATATTCCTTCTTATGTGCAGTAATCCTTGGATTGGATCAGAGTTTGTGAGATACGGTACGAGCGTGCACGGTATCAAGAACGAAGAAGATGAATCTCGTAGAGAACTAAAATAACGATGTTGAAGGAGCCACGATGAGAGAGAAAATATTTGGCGAAGCCGATCGTAAATTCCGTAAGCACAATCTCAAAAGAGTACAAAGGATTGTCACTCTCATAACCCTCTTGATTCTTTTAGGAACCACGGATCCTTACTCTATACAAGAATCTAGTGCTAACGAATAACATAGTCTCTAATTCTCTCGTGCACGTCTACCTTTCGATGAGTGGATTCTTTACTTTGTTGTTTGATTCTCCATAACACCCCTCATAGCTTTATATAGCCCTCCAAAGTGAAGTAGGAATCCTACTTTAGAAAAAAGTAGGAATCCTAATCATCTAAGACTCCTTATGGCATACATATCCAAATCCTAACAGACTAGGATACGAGTCATCATACTCAACAATCTCCACCTTAATTTTTATCTGTTGAAGTCACTGTACTTCTCCAAGAAATCGCTCCAATTTGACTTCGTATATTTTTCTTCCTCCCACCTTTAGGAGTGGCCCCACCATAGGGACTCATGCACATCACCGTAATATGCATGTAAGTGTTCGGGCTAGCCTACCCAGACCTTACACTTAGGAGCTCCTCTATTGTATAGTTTGATTAACCATACCTCCTGTTCCTACAATCTTCTATACCATAAGTTTGTGCCGCCTTTCAGCTCCACCTGCTCACCGGGACCACGTGTTTCCCACCACGTCTTCCTTCTTCCAACATCTCGCACCTTTGCCTTTGCGTTTACTAGATGTTGCAACTATCTTTACAATTCTGCACATAACTGCAAATGAGATCTGAGTACTTACCATTGACGACACAGCTTTCTTCTAGCCAGGATTATCAGACCTTCCATTGGTTGCCCTTCTTTTAGGTGTACCCATTAATCGGTATCCTCTATTCCTGTAGATATTTTTCATGCTTACTTGCCCTTTGCAAGTAACTCGCATGACTCCATCTCGAAGTGATACCTCACAACCTTCGAGTTCAAACGATCTCATAGATATTACATTCTTCTTTAAGCTGGGAACGTACCAAACTCCCGTCAATGTGCGATGTGCTTCATCATACATCTCCAATGTAACCGTTTCCACCTCAATAATTATATACTCATTGCAATCAGCTAAGTGAATAATTCCATGCACCAGGCGTAGAGATCGTTCGTCAAACATCTCTCTCGCCGAACATATATGGAAGCAACAACTTAATCTAATATCCATGCAAAAGAAGTACTTGATTGACTAACGACTATACGTCTAAATCATCCTTTGCTACCGCCCCTGAGCATGCACCCTTTATTTTCTTCAAACTCGAAAGGTTTTTTATCACGTGACATTCCTCATGACATAGATAGCATACATGTATGCCCTTGCTCTTGCCCTTCCTGTGACTTTTTCTTCTGTCTGCAACACCTACTGCGGTCAATACTTGATCACTTGAGGATGAAGATTCTGATGGCTTTTTCAAGAACTCTATCTCCAATATATTTGCAACTGCCTCATTGAAGTAGAGAGTGATTTTTTCGACGAGAATATTCATCACCAATTGCTTCTATGATGGTGAAAGAGATGATACCAGTATGACAACCTCGTTCTTATTAATTTTCTCATCTACACTAGTCAGCTGTATGATAAGCTTGTTAACGACATTGAGATGGTCAACGAACTGTGTAGCGTCCTCTATGCGCAACCTGTACAATTCGCGTCAACAGCTACTGGTTTGTCATCGACTTTGCCATTTACATTTTTTCTAAGTCCTTCCATAATTTCTTCGGCGAATTTTCCTTGATCGCTGAGTATTTTACCTCATCGGAGAGATAGACGAATTGTACTGATAGCCTTCCGCTCCATCACCTTCCAAAACCTTGCTGAGTTGGGCCAAGGGGGTTGTGTGATCAGGTATTGTTAGTTGAGGGTTGTGTTTCAGACAGTTTTGGAGTTGCGGGTTGTTTTCCTGACTCGGGCAATAGTTGAGGGTTGAAAAATGAACATTTTCCATATAATTATTAAAGCAACAAATTTGCCATTACCATACATTTAGTGCTATTCTAATTTGGCTATTTATTTACATCAAAAGCTTTTCTTTGAGCAAACATAGTTTCTATGTGATGCTTGACCATATAATTTCCCATTTGACCGTTCTTTTGGTTTGGATATATTTTCAAACTGCCTTTACGACCTTCTGCTTCTGTAGGTTCTTGGGAAGGCCCTTGCAATACCAGAGAACAGTGTGAGAACATACACAGAGGCTGAAATTCGTGCTGGGTAATCTTTTTTTTTCTTGGATGAACTATAGCAGTGTGTTCTTGCATATAGTTTGGAAGGTGTGGCTTTTCTAGATTAACAATGAATGTAATTAATGTGAATCTAACTTTCTACATATTTTCTAGTGTTATTTTTCAGGTCTCCAAACTTTGCACCGTACTTTTGAAAGCTGTTCGAGCAGTGCTTAGATCGTCCGGCTGGGATGTTCTTGTTCCTGGAGTAGCCCATGGAACTCTGTTACAGGTATCTTATGAATCTACACAGAAAAACTCCTTGCAATGTACTTCCACATGTTTTGCGTTTCCTTGTTGGTGAGGTGTTCTCACCAGAATTTCAACAACTTTTTTTACAAAAATGCAAGCATTCATTGAGGTGAAGTAACACAACACCATGTTCACCACTAGAACCATGTTGCAGTAGGACAGATTCATACATATTACCAAGTGTTCGCCAAGCGCCGCCTAGGCGCTGGGCGCCACCCTGCCGGATTAGGCCCTAATAGGCATGCTAGGTGCTGGAGCCACCGAGTTGACCCCACCGCTGTGCCACCGCTCGATTCTGCCTCCCCGCTCACCGGATTCCTTTCCATGCTGCAGCTCCTCTGCTCCAGCCTCAAGGAGAGAGAGAGAGAGAGAGAGAGAGAGAGAGAGAGAGAGAGAGAGAGATTGAAAGCTAGAGGGATGTGGTGGCAGAGGAGCCTTAGGGGTACCTTACGGACTGTGGACCTTTTGGGATGTGGTGGATTGCTTCCCTCTCAATTCCTTTCTTTTCCCTCTCAGCATAGGCCTTTTTCCTCACTAGTGCAGACTGCCTGGAGTTGGGTCGGCCGCTTAGGCGGGCTAGGCGCTAGGCGGCCACCCTCTGCCCGCCTTCCGCCTAGCGCCTAGGAAAACCCATTGCTGAATACTCCTCTACTTGAAACATCAGCCTCTAAGCTGTGCCATTGTTAGTGTGATTCAGAAGTGCACTCATCCTGGAAAATTATCATGTTTACTTCTTTCCAAATACTCCACAGCAGGTAATTACACTGTTCACCTTTTATGAGTTTTCTTTTAGATTTGTGGATTTATTGATTTCATAAAAATCATTCATGTAAATTCTTGTAGCCTTCATGCCTCATTTAATTAGATAAACTTGGGAATGGACCATGCAAGACAGATTTCTTTCAGGCCAGGCTATGAATTTCGGCATGACTTCAGTTCAGATACATGAGTAGGACATGATTTCAATCCTGTTAACTTTTGAGGAAGACATAGCTCGGTTGATGTTTTTCAAGAACCCAAAGGGCATATAAATAAAGTACAAGGGACACAACCCTAGACTACAACTACAATACGTCAATACCACAAATACCCTTGGCACAAACATACCAGTACACTACTACGGTCCTACCCTAACAAGTCAAAACAGAAATCTGGCCTGGCCTGGAGTTTTTGAACCAGTCTTTTCTGGTTGTATTGCAGTTGAAAACTCATAATTTTATGGCAATGTTTTTTTTTTCAGGTTGAAAGAATAGTTCCTGGATCATTGCCTTTGTCCATCAAAGAACCTGTGGTTCTACTTGTAAATAAGGCTGATGGAGATGAAGAGGTACTTTTGGAACAGCAAATGCTTGATTTGTTTGTCTTAGTCTCCACAAATCACTGATAATGGTTTGGCTCTTTATTTGACAGGTCAAAGCTGCTGGGGATAATGTAGTAGGAGTTATTCTTCTACAAGAATTACCACACCTATCACATCTTGGTGTTAGAGCCCGTCAAGTTAGTTTTACTAGACTAGTTTTCTTTTACTTTGTTGGTGCCAATTATGAAAGAATGCAACTGCTGATATGCTTCCAGGAGAAAGTTGTATTTGTAACTTGTGAAGACGATGACACAATTGCAGATGTGAGGCTGCTTGAGGGAAAACATGTCAGGTTATCTTCTGTTTTGTTAACGTTTCATTTCGTTCTCATCTGAAATGTGTTGCCCAGTTGCCCAGAAGTTCTTATCTTTTACTCCTTTCCATCACAAATATATGTCGTTTTGGACATAGGTGCAGTCAAATTTTTGAAACTTTGACTATCCATGTCTTTTTAAATATTTAAATTGGATATATGAAAATAATGTGTAAATTTGTCTCATAAAGTACTTTCATAGTATTATAATTTTATTGGTTTTAATAAATATATTACAATAGAAATTAGTAGTCAAAGTTGTGTTTTAGAAACCGTGTTGATGTCTAAAACAATATGTATTTGTGACCATAGGGAGTATTAGGTAAAATGAAAATATTCCCATAATCATTGGGTGGTTGTTTGAGCCCTTCATGCGTATAATGCAACTTTTGTAAAAAGAAAAACTGAAGTCAGTGGTCCTTGTAGAAGAGTAGAGAGATTAGGGCAAACACCACACAGCTAAAAAGCTGGGGTGGCTTGTATATATATTGGCCTGGAGTAGGCATACAAGGAAAGTATATACATGGAAGACGCATACATAGTAAGCGCATATATGGAAAGCATATACATGGAAGGCGTATACATGGTAAGCGCATATATGGAAATATATCTAGTTATTCTAATACCCTTGCATTGTCATAGCGCGATGCGACGCAAAAGGCGGATCGAAAATCCTGAAATAGCTGCGTCAGGAGACCTTTTGTCATGATGTCCGCGAACTGATGGGAGGATGGTACGTGCAAAACACGAACCTCATCAAGTGAAACCTTCTCGCGAACGAAGTGAATGTCAATCTCGATGTGCCGTGCCGATCTTGAGCTCGGATTAGTTGACATGTAGATGGCGACATTGTCACGATGAACAACGATCATTTGAAGCAAGCGGGCGTGAAATTCTTGGAGAAGTTGCGCGACCAAAGCAACACTCGGCTACGACATGGGTAGCGGCCACGGTATTCGCCGGCGCTTGATCGAGACACGCGGTTGTCGACGCTTGGAGGACCAAGAGACAAGATTATCTCGAGATAAATCAAGAGCTGAGGTGGAGCATCGCGAGTCAGGCGGCCGGCCCGATCGGCGTCGAGTAAGCGGTGATGGATGTCGGCGGGAGAGGCCGATGTGCGAGCCCGTCGAGAGTACCCTTGGCGCATGCGCGGGATGCGTTTGATCAACGAGATGGGGCTCCGCGGATCATGCATGAAAAGGCATACTTGCTAGGCGGGGTATGCCAAGTCGGGGCGTGTGAGTATCGGTGCTGCAGAGCCCCGCAAGGTTGCGATACTCGGACGGATCGGCCACGGAGCTCCATCGTGGCGGATAGCGTGGCGTGAGTATCCACTTTGGTGTGGGTAGGGTGACACTCGACCATGCCGGTAGCGTCGCAGAGATCAACGACATCATGTTGAGGGCGGAAGAGGCGTTGGAGGGCGTGCGGCGGAGATCCGAGGAAAAAGTGCGAGATCATCGAGGTCGTCATGGCAAACTCAGGTGAAGCAAGCTGTGAGATGCTAGAAGACCTTGGGTGGGCCGTGAGGACGATGTCGTCAGCGTGAAGCGATGAGGTAGGCCATGTTAGTCCCCGACAAAGGACAAACGGGGACATGGAGGAGGTGGCGAAACCGTCGCGAATGTAGGAAGCGAACCGTTGGTACTATGCTTGGAGAGCTCGCTTTAAACCATAGAGGACTTACGGAGAAGACACACATTGGTGGAGCAGTAGGTCCACGAATCCGGAGGCTGCTGGCGATGGCCGTCTCATTAAAGTGCCATGGAGAAAAGCATTCTTGACATCAAGGTGATGGATCGGCGGGAGGCGGGATGCGGCGATGGAAGGGCGATCCGGATGGTGGCGGTTTGACCACCGGGTGAATGTCTCGTCGTAGTCTACGTTTGTCTTCTTGAGAGAAGCTACGAACAACCAGTAGCGCTTTATAGAGGCGAGGCGCCATCGAGTAAAACTTGTGCTTGAAGATCCACTTCCGGAGCAGCGTTAGCGCGGCGGGCGCGGGATGAGGCGCCAGTGTCGTTGTCCATGAGGGCCTTGTACTTCGGTCATCGCGGCGCGCCGATTGGGATCGGCGAGAGCGTCGATAGTTCACCGGAACAGGCGAAGCAGGAGAGTGGTCGGCCGCTAGGGAGAAAAACTCCACAGAGGGATCGGCGGCAGACCAAGCCCGCATCACATCGGATGGTCCAAGGGGCCGGCGTAGTCGGGGTAGCCTGAGTCGCGGAGTAATGGTCTTTGGTGCGGTAGGTCGGAGGAGCCGCGCGTGGCCGTGCAGAGTAAACGAGATGCGAGGCGATCGTGGTGGCGGAGCGACGGATGGTGCCGTGGACAAAGGAGATCGCTCGACATCATGCAGTTGTGGACCAGTCATCTGGGGTACCTGCAGGGGTGCCATTGCAGCAGTGCGAGGCACCGGTATGGCAAGGTCGATGTCGAGGAAATCGAAGTCGGAGCAAGAGGGAGGGGGTGAAGATCGGTCATTACTGGCAAATGGGAATATGCTCTCATCAAAGACAACATGGCGAGAGATGATGACACGTTTGGTGGCGAGATCGAGACAACGGTACCCCTTGTGGTGAGAAGGGTAACCGAGGAAGACACAGGCTGTGGAACGTGGAGCAAGCTTATGGGCAGAAGTGGCAGAAAGGTTCGGAAAACAAAGACAACCGAAAACCCGGAGATGACTGTACTGTGGTGGGGAGCGATGAAGGAGGGTATAGGGAATGTCACCATCGACGGAAGAGGATGGGCAACGATTAAGGAGATAGGTGGCAGTTGCTAGCGCCTCGGCCCAATATTTGGGAGGCATGGTGGCGTGGAGCAGAAGCGTGCGAACTGCATTGTTGAGGGTGCGAATGATGTGCTCGGCCTTGTCATTCTGTGGAGAGGTGTATGGGCAAGAGAGGCGTAGGGTAATGCCGCGGGAAGCAAAGAAGGATGTGTTGGTGTGGTTCACAAATTCGGTGCCGTTGTCGGCCTGTATGGATTTTAGAGAAAGACCGAATTGTGTGCTAGCATAGGCGGTAAAATCTGCTAAAAGCTGAGAGACTTCTGATTTCTTTCTAAGAGGAAAAGTCCAACAATAATGAGAGAAATCATTAAGTAACACTAGGTAGTAAAGAAAACCAGATATGCTAGGAACTGGAGATGTCCACACATCACAATGAACTCGCTCAAATGGTGCAGAGGAGCGCGAAGAGGAGGTAACAAAAGGGAGACGCGTATGTTTGCCAAGTTGACAGGACTGGCAAAGAGAGCGGTCTACTTTATTATATGAGATGAGCGAGTTTTTGTTGAGGGTGTCGAGGCTAGCGATGCCGGGATGACCAAGACGCTGATACCATAACTGGGAGGAGACGGCGATGTGGGTGCTGGGTGGAGCTGAGGTGGCGACTTGAGGTATGGTGTAGAGGTTGCCTGCACTATCGCAGCGAAGCATCACATGATGTGTCCGGGGATCCTTAATAGAAAAACCAAAAGCGTCAAACTCAATAGAGCAATGGTTATCACGGGTGATTTGTCTAACAGAAAGAAGGTTGTGGACTAGGTGAGGGACGACGAGAGTGTTGGGAAGGAGAAAACGGGTGGTTGGTGTGTGAAGAAAAGTGTGAACGCAGCAGAGACGGAAGGCCAGGAGCGGCAACATGATAATGACCGAATGAGGTGGAGGTGGAAGAGAGAGTGTCACCGTCATCCGCCGTCATGTGGGAAGTGGCGCCGTTGTCCATGACCAGCCACCATGTCCTTGGACGGCCAGTTGTTTGTGCGATGTGAGACCTGTTGATCCAGTGTCGCGGGTGGAAGGCTGGGACTACGTGAAGCGGTATGAGCACGAGGTGGAGCGGCGAGGCCGAGCGGCGGCGGCGCCATCGACCACCTGAGGGGATCCACGGGTTGAAGCGAGAACCGTGGACGGTCGGTAGAGAAGGTGGTACGCGGCGCCACGAAAAGCTCGGCGCCCGCGGCGGACCGCCTGCACGCCCGCGGCGGTTGCGGCCACCGCGACGTCCATCACGAGCCTTAGCGGTCTAAGTAGTAGTCGATAATGTGTAGCCGGAGGAACCGCCGGAGGCGAACAAGGCCGTGGTGGTGGCGATCTTGGCCTCGTTGCTAAGGCGAGTCTCCTTGAGAGCGAGCATAGACCGCGCCCTGGCAAAGGAAGGGAACGGTACGGAGTTGGCGATGTCATCGGCGGTGGTGAAGCGCGGGTTGAGGCCACGCGGCGAGGTTGAGGGCAGTGCGTGTCGTTGGCGGGTAGCCGATGTTGCGTGGCTCGTCGACGAGGACCTTCATCTGCCAGGCAGTAGTCGGTGATGGACAGATCCCCTTGAACGAGCAAGTGAAACTGGTTATTGAGGAAGACCGCGCGGGATTCCTTGTTGTTGCGGAACAACGCCTCGATCGCGACCCAAAGGTCACGTGTAGTCTCTTGATATCTCCTTCTCTCTTTTTTTCTTTTTCTTTTCTTTTTTTTTGGAGCTATAAAAGGGAGCTATAAAATGCACCTCAGATCCGATCGGTAGATCCGATCAGCGAGCTGGCCATTTGCCTCTCGGGCGTGGGGCCGGCAATGGCGGGCGGGCGGCGGAATTCTCGGGTGGCGCGGCCAAACCAGCGGCAACGGAGAAAGCGGCAGCGGCCGGAGGCAGCGTCGGCGTAAAGAAGCGGCAACCCGGAGAGAGGCAGCGGCGTCCCGGCGTGAGGAAGCGGCGGCGGCGACCCGGAGGGAGACGGCGGCGTCCCGGCGTGAGGAAGAGGCGGCGGCGCTTCAAGTAGATGAGGTCGGCGGCCTGGGGGAGGCGGCGGTGTCCCGATCTGGCGAGGGGAAGAGACCGGCGGCGACCCGGGGGAGGCGGCGGCGTCCCGATCCGGCAAGGGGAGTCCGGGGGGGAGGATCCGACCGGATCCGGGTGGAGACCGGCGGCGACTGGAGAGTCGTCCGGGTTGGCGGCGATCTGGAGGGAGGGTGGTGGTGGTGTGGCCAGGAGAGGAGGTGGCAGCGGAGGAAAGCTCACGGATCAAAATAAATCTGATACCATGTAGAAGAGTAGAGAGATTAGGGTAAACACCACACAGCTAAAGGGCTGAGGTGGCTTGTATATATATTGGCCTGGAGTAGACATACAAAAAAAGTATATATATGAAAGGCGCATATATGGTAAGCGCATATATGGAAAGCATATACATGGAAGGCGCATACATG
Organism: Melocanna baccifera; assembly: GCA_036346265.1. NCBI lineage: Eukaryota > Viridiplantae > Streptophyta > Magnoliopsida > Poales > Poaceae > Melocanna > Melocanna baccifera. Next base: position 64,115 of record JAYEVJ010000359.1, read on the forward strand.
GTAAGCGCATATATGGAAATATATCTAGTTATTCTAATAGTCCTTCATCTTGATTTTAAAAATTATGTAACATTTTAAAAATTATGTAACTGTATAATGTGCAATCATAGTGCCAATCTTTTTATTTGCGTAATCATTTCTTGAAGTCCATTATCTTCTGGTAAAGTAAATCAGCTCCAGTTCTCAGCTGTTCACTTCACTTCAGAGTTCGGTGATGCACCCCAAAAATGAAGAAAAACTCCTGTAAATTACATAAAACCAACATCGGCACCCCCTTCCCTGCCATTCTTTTTTATTTTGACTCAAGTGACCCCTTGCAATTGGGAAGTGTGTCATAGTCAAAACATCCCATCCAAAGTATTAGTTTGGACAGCAAACTTACGGGAGGGGCATGTATCCTTAAGTTGGTGCAGCAAAGTAAGCTGTGTACTGCTGGTGTGGAAATGGTGTTGTTGTAGTAATTCGGTATTTCTGTAGCATTAAACAAAAAGGTTTCCAAGCCCCTTTTGATTGGATCCATTTGAAAACCATGGTAGAATGTCTGGAACTTATTTACAGCTCCTCCACACGAATAATCACACAAGGTTTGTTCTGCCCACTAAGGTTTCCCCATTGGGAACTGGCCAGTTAACGGCAGTTCCAAGAAATCCCAGTGCGGGGATTAGGATTGAAAATTACTCGTGGGCGGGCCTATTTGGATGAGGATGTTAAACTAAATGCAAGCCAAATACCCTTTTCCCAAAAGAGCCTTGGTTTTTTTTAATTTAAATTAAATATTGATTCAAATTTGAATTTCCAGCTCCCAAAATCAAGGTTTTATTTTGAATTTGAGTTAGCAAATTACATGGTTGTTTTCTAGGTTCTGATGAGAATTGGCAGAGAGCTGGTACTAGTGTAGGTCCAGTTTTTTTTTCCCTTTTGGTGGACCGAAATTCACCTTGATTTATTACAGGTTGGGAGCATCATCCAGTAATGTTGATCTGTCAGTAGTTTCAGAGGAACATGTCAGTGCCATATCTTCAGAGCCATCTGGTGCAGGGAATCCATTTGAACGTAAACTCCCAAATGAATTCTCTCTACCACTGGCTACAGACAAGTCGCTGGACATGTCTGAGGTGAGGCTTTATTCTTTATCGTTGATACGCAGCAAGCAGAAACATTTGTGTCCTGCTGAATTCATGTTACACAAGTTGCTCGTAGAATCCTGCATGGTTTTTGTAGTTGCTCCTACTTATATTTTCTTTTCTCCATGGGGCATCACTGCAGCCAAAAAACTATACTTCAGGCGTGAATGGTAGTTCCGGTGTTCTCAAGCTTTCAGGGGCATCAGTTGAATCATCTGGTGCAAAAGCTGCTGCATGTGGAACTCTTTCTGTTCTTGCCTCACTGTCAAATAAAGGTATCATTTTTTTATTAACATTCATTAAAGTATTTGTTTGGCAACATTCTTGTATATAGAAATTTTGCAAAGTATCCATGCATGGATGTTAGGAGGTTAAGGAGGGTATCAATGCTATTTTAGAAAGCAGGATATTTTGTTTAGAAATGAGATGTTCTTAAATGTGATAAATGTTAAGTAAAGATTCAATCAATTTTCTTGGATATAGTACATTG
>JAYEVJ010000102.1:0-55509 GCA_036346265.1 Melocanna baccifera
TTAGGCTATTATGGTTTCTTTCGGTTCTTGTTTGATTTTATCTTATCGACTTATATATATAACTTTATTGCTTTATGGTCATGAACTTTATGATTGTTTATATGAACATCACTGATTATTTGTTATTTGTCATTCACTTTCTTTAATTTCTATTATTATTATATTATTAAATTTTTCTATTTTTGAGATGTATATATTTATAAAAATTTGATTTAAAACATCACTGTAGTGACCCAATATCTTGGCCGGATCCATGGCCGATCGGAGTCTGAAAACACTAGCTACAAGACACGTCGTGGAACTGTTTTAAGCTCCATTTCACGTCGTGGCTTACTCACGGGCACAGTGTGGAGGCGAACATGAGGTAGGGACGGGCCGATTGGCGTGCGATTAGGGCAAGGCTCGTGGCCATGTGGCGCAAAGAATTGTGACACCCGTTGCAATTTTGAACACTCTACTACAGACATACTTAAGACTATGATCGATCATCGAATATGAGGTCCTCGCTAAAAAACCGACGCACTTTGAAATTTCCGCGATAATAACATCATTGTTGAGTCATCGAGTTGATTTATTCCAAGTGATAACAACTACTACTATGGATGAAAATGAAAGGAGAAAATGTCTCCTCCTCACTTGAAAAGGATAAAATCTCCAACTTTGGTAGAAAGATGTAAATATAGAAATGGAACTAGAAGAACAAAGGAAATGTTTGGGCTAGAGGTGGAAGTTGAGCCGAATTATTCTAGGCGGTCGAGGCTCGGCCGACCTGTGCGGTCCAAGCACGGCATAGATGCGCCTCGTACTGCGAGTGCTCTTGGCTATCGATAATCCGCCTTGCGAGTCAAAGTGAGGCACAACTCGATGAGATCTAATCTTTATACATGGGGCGTCATTAATAAGAACCGGCTTGAAGCGTGAGAAAAATTTCGATTCCTACGAAAATTAAAGCTGTTTCTCTTGGGTTTCAAACAAGATCTTATCAAGCATCTTGATTCTCAAAACAACAATTAATCGACATCTTCCAAAAGGACGACTTTGCTTGGATAACCTTTGATTGTTTTTGAGCGTTTTATATGAACTTATTGAGTGACTTTTAAGATTTATGAACACATACTAGGCAATAATTAAACATAATGGGTAGGGTTTTTGGGCTTGTGGCTTGATTTTCTCACGGTAACTAATTTTTAATCGGAGTATCTTTTTAATATAGGGTTTACAAATCGATTGTAATAGGTAATATCTTGACTTCATCTATATCAATTAAAATTGCATACGGATACCTTTGTCTCTGTACTCTCTCTCATGAGCAGACGAATTCAAAAATGTAAACCAAAACTATAAACCATAGCTTAAAAGAACTCACCCAATAGATTTAACTCTGTCAAATTAATTTATTGTTTTGCCTCTTGTACCTTTAAATTTATCACAAACGCGATCCATCTTTTTCTTGTAAGTGATTAAGGAGTAATTGAGTTGTCGGTTTAGAAAGTGAAGGATCGGAAATGGCAACAGAGGGGGTGAATGGTGCCTTTTAAAAATTTACCCCAAATATTCACTCACTTTTCAACCAAGAGTAAACTGAAAACAGCAATGAAATCTTATCAAAAAACAATGAACTGTACTCTAAAACAGCACTAAGCTGCAGAAACTGCACTACAAAGCAACCTTCTTGGCTGAGAATAGAGCAGAAAGCATAAAATAAATTGCTGTCCAAAGCACTGAAAAGCACAAAGTAAAAGCTGAAAAGTACAAAGTAAAGCAGCTCAAAGTAAAAGTTGAAAAAGCACAAAGTAAAAGCTGAAAATCACAAAGTAAGCAGCTCAAAGTAAAAGTGAAAAGCACAAAGCAAAAGCTGAAAAGCATAAAGAAATCAGCAAAAAAACTAGAGATTGCAGCAAAGAAATTCATGAATCTGCTATTTTGCTCTAGGAATGTGCTAGTCATGGGACTTTGAGAAAATTCCCAATTCAAAGCAAATTTATATCATGATTCCTCAAACAAGGACACACCTCAAAATAAAATAGATGAAGAAGCTGGAGAGGAGACTTTTGCTATTAGGAATATGCTAGCCAAGCGGCTTTGAGATGAAATCGAATTAGAGCAAAAGAATCTGCAGACAAATAGAGCATAAGTATAACAACAAGATTTTCAGATATTTGCTCTCGGAATGATCTTAGCCAAATAGCTTTGGAATAGATCCAGTTCAAAGCAAATAAAATATAGCAACAACTAGAGCAAGAACTTTAAACCAAAAACAAAAATAATAGAGAGAAAACAAGCAGCTAGCACAAATTAAAAACACAGAACATTCATATAGAGGAGAGAGATACCGGATTAGATAAAGAAAATGTTTACAACTATCTCTCCCATCTCTCATGTAAAACATACACACACATGGAGAGAACAAGTAAATCCTAACTCTCAACACGACTTTCTCTCAAGGGCACAAGCATTAGGAAACCCTAACACTCACACATCTCCCTCTTCTCTCTCTCAAGTGCACATCTCCCACTAAAGAGCACCTCTATTTATAGCCACCACTAATAGATTTACAAACACTTTACCCATTAGATCACAACAACTCTCCACTAATGGGTTTACACACCATTTACCCATTAGGTCACAACAACTCTCCACTTTGCCCATTCTTTCTTAACCCAATCCACTTCCTTTTGTGCAGCCTTGCGCATTGCAAAATGCCACTCCTGCACATTGCGGAAGCTTTCGTTTCTTATCGCGCACGCCTTGCAACCACTTCAAGTCCTCGCCGTCTTGACACATCTCGACCGCTCGACCTCGGCACCGCTTTGTGCCTAGTCCGGTCACCGTGCCTCGCCACGACTCCGTCTCAAAATCCTGCGGTCATCACCGATAAGAAAACACATTACATAGTACGCACAAGATATTATAATTAAATATCCGCATCGATAATTAGCACAAAAATGCCCGGAACAAACTCAGACTTTTTAGAACACGTGTCAATTACTCATCACACAACCGAGATTACCTTCACATAGTCTCACAGAAAGATGTGTGTATGTCATCTTGAAAATACTATCACTCAGAAAGAAAACACAAGGAGTAAACACTCTCAAACTAACTTATTAATTCCCTAAGCCCTAAGGGATATGTTTGGTGTTCTGGGTGGTGCTCAGACGATGAACATGAATAGCATCTTTTTGGAGTGATAACGATTTATTTTTATGAGTACATTTTTGTAATATTGTTGAAGGTTTCGTGCACGGGGACATGTACGGAGATTACTACTTTAAAGATTCCATTAGTGGCTAATGATTGTGTTATGGACTCACAAGGCACGCGAGAGTGGCCTTAATTCTTAACAAGGGTGCTTTAAGGGTGTGGTCTTTGTTTCTTCAATGATTAACCAAAAGGCTAAAGGGAAAACAAAACGTTTACATACTTTAATTACACCTCTTTTTTTGTTCATCACCTCTTTTTTTGTTCATCGTCCTATATAGCCATTGGCGGGCTGTAATGGGTGATCTCTCGGGGCGTGGCGGACCACGACCTAATCTATAGGTCCAATTACGTTGAATTTGAAGCTAAACTCAGTAGGGCTCGAATAAACTCGACACTTAAGTATGAGTGCGAGCTCGATGCGAGCAGATTTGATGGCCTATGCAAGAGTGGGATGCTCAATTTGATGATGATTTATGATTTTTAACTATAGCTGATTTATAAACTAGAAATCATGTCAAAGCAGTAGGCCATGTTTAGTCGATCTGATTCAGTATATATATAGCTCGAACTTGGCTCATTCTGGGTAGAGCCGAGTTGGTATCAATGTCCTCTTGAGCGGTTTTTCTTCATGATTTTATTATCTGGATATTTTCCTCGTATACGTAGTCATATCTAAAGAAGGTCGGTACCTGGTTATTCAGGCAAATTCTCTTTGTGTCTATATAAAAATAATGTTTGTTTATCTCTGTGTTTTGTTTCCATGGCATGTCTTGGCGGTTTTATGGATTTACAGGTAGAGAGGACATACTGTGTATAAGATAGAGTCTGGCACAAAACAGCGACAGAGTTTTATGGATTTCAGGTATAAGGCCCCTCTTTTAGGCTCATGCGAGCCGTTTTTTGTATAGTAACGGGCCTTCAAATAAGTGTTTTTTTAGATATAATCTACAAATTGATTATAGTAGACAACATAACGACTTTATCTATATCGATCAAAATCGCATGCCAATCTCTCTCTCTCTCTCTCTGTATTTCTTGCGAACAGCTATAATTCAAAAATCATAGTCATAAGTAACAGTCCAAAGAATATGTATACAAGATTGAGCAAAATTGGCTTAATGGTAGTGATGGCTTTTGGTTGAAATTTCACTGTAGCTGACTTTTTTACTGTAACTGAGTTGGTTTATTGGGCATAATTAAATTTTTAAAAAAATATAAAAATAGAAAAAATATGTTAGCCCATCACGGAAAAACTCACTATGCGTCTTCTGGGGGGTTCGAGTATATCCTCCACCCAGTTGCTCCAAGGGGGCTGCATGTCCTGCACGAAGGGTATAGCTGTGTTAGGAGAGAGGCTGTGATGTTTGCAATCCGTAGCCACAGTGCAACGCACTTACCTGCGGATTGTCTAGCTCGATCGACGGACCACCCCCTGGCTGCCCAAATTGCTATGTCCATAGGTATAAATTTTATGCGATGCGTTATATGAGGTAGCATGCATCATGAAAAAGCGTTTAGTGCATTTGAACGTACCGGTGTATGTGGCCACGCCAACGACGATGCCTCAGGCCAATCCACAGTGTAATGCTGCATGTCGTATCTCTCGTATGTCTAGGCGAACCACTAGTCACACTCACGGAGGTTCTATTGATTGTCATGTGCGAACATGGGCAACAAATCATCCCGATGCTGCAGCAAGTTAGGGTCGCTACCTGAGTCGAACCATGGCAGCCCACTGAGGAAGGCCTGCCCTGCATCTCCTCTTTGATGATGACGGCTGGAGCAGATTGCCATCCCCCAGCAAGTGCTGCAAGAAAGAAGTGGTGGTCATAGATACATTACAAAGGAGCATACAAACAAACAGTGAGGTCCACAGGTCGCAGTCAATGTACTGCTAGCCTGAGGCGCACAAAGGCTACGTGAATGGAGCTATGATACTTCCTGAGTGCGACGGACGTGCGGAGGGACGGGCGAAGGTGATGGGAGTGGAGGCTGTCCTTGTTGCCTGTCCCATAGTGCCATGGATTCTCAACAGTACGCACGCGCGTCGGGCTAGCCACGCCCATCCGTGCCAGGGCAACGCACGAGCCTACGCGTGGTGGGGCCGGGACGCACCTCCCTACGTGAGGGTCCGCGGAAGGGGACATGCAGTGCCCGGGTGGCGTGGAAGGAGATGCAGCGCACAAGTAGAGTGGTAGGGCGGTATCCGCAGCACGGGCGCGCGGGGCGTGCAGTAGCTCCAGCCAGACGCGGACGGTGGGGTACCGTGCAACCCAGGTGCGGTATCAGCCCAGACAGGGAAATACCAAGCATGTGGGCTACATCAGGAAATTACGCGTCGCATGGGGCCACAAAAGGCAATAATTCCAAAATTGGCTCAGTGGTTCGTATTCACGTTGAGGTCGACCATTTTCTTGGTCTTGCACAGTGAAAGCTTCTAGCTCGAGGAGATTGGCTCATTTAATTTGGGCTAGAGCCTAGCCACTTTCTAAAACTCACGACCTTAAGTTATAAATTTTTATTTTTACGATCGTAGTCGTTGACTTGACCATGAAACCCTAACAGTTCGTTATCCGCACGTGATTTGCTTGCCAGTTCACTTTAGATTTTCAATTGCATTGAAGTTCCTGACAGGCAATTTCATTTCCCATGCAGAGCAATCGCCGCTCTTTGTGCCCTCTCCTTGTTTCTCTTTTCTACGCGTACTTTGTGAGTGCTCTTGGCTATATGACAATCCGCCTTACGGAGTCAAGAGTTGGCACAACTCGACGAGATCTAATCTTTATGTATGGGACGTCACCAATTAGACTTTATTTGGAACGTGAGAAAAATTCTGGATTCCTATAAATATTGAACCGTTCTCTTGCGTTTCAAACGAGACCTATTGAGGCATCTTGATTCTTCAAACAAATATTAATCAGCATCTTCCAAAGAACTGACTTATGCCGGATAATCGGTATCATAAGATTACAATTCACCATTATAATATCACAAGTTATACCTCTCGTCTCGATGCAGCTCGGGTAGGCCTTCTTGGTGGCGCCTCACTGTAAGTAGAAAAACAATGGAGAGAGGAGCCTAAACACCACAAAATAGCAACACAAAGTTGCAGAATCAAATACTAGAAGAAACAATGGAGAGAGCCCTAACCACAAAGAGGTTGATTGAGGAGGAGGCAGTAAGGATCTGGGGAGATTTTGAGCGTATAAATTGTAGAGTATGGGTTTAAATGAGTATTTATAGGGAGAGAGAGGTTGGACAATCTGTGGGGTGTGGGTTGGTCGGTTTTATTGGCTGAAATTGGGTTGGGGAGAATTGGTGGGCCTAACGATCGAATTTATCACGAAGAACAAATGCGTGATATTGGTTATATATATCTTGATACAATATAAACAACTAGTTTTAAAATATGAAATAACAATGTTCTGTATGGCATATATATACTCATTTGAAAGGTTTAATGAGATCTACAACTGCAGTTGAGATAAATCCCAAATTTGAAGAGAAGATCAAATATTTTGACAAAAGCAGAAATAAAAACTTACGATACAAATTTGAGGCTAAAGATGGCGATTTTGGGGTCTTGAGCGACTAGCACAAGCGGTCGTTTTTGGATCGGGCTCATCGTTAGTTTTCCAATGAGTATAAGAACGTCGAAAACCGACACCATGTGCAAAAGTTATACTCGTTTTACTGAAGATGTGTCAAAACGGAATTCTACTTAAACTCAGGCGAGAAATTATGAAATTTTAGAGGTGTGTTGGGCGAGAAACATATCACAAACGGTTCTTAATAAGAAGCATGCGTGATGCTGTGATTGTATTCAATCTGAGCGGTTTTATAAATTATCTGTGATAAGGCGTATAATATAAATATTTTTGCAGTAGTGACGTACTAAGCAATAATTGAACACAATAGATTTAACTGTATTTTTTTTTGCCTCTTGTACCTTCAAATTTATCTCAAGCGCGATCGATCTTTTTTTTACTCTTAGTGATTAAGGAGTACTTGAGTGGTCAGTCTAGAAAGGCGTGTGTATATCATCCTGAAAATACGATAATCATTGAGAAACAAAACACCAAGGAGTAAACACTCCAAAATTATTGGGAATAAATCCACTTTACCACTCTTAACTATGACCTCACCCTGATTTTAAACCTTTAATTTCAAAACCATTTATTTTTCACCTTTGAACTATTAAAATCATTCATTTTTTAATCTAGCTTGGTTTCATAAAAGAACAGGTCCACTTTACGACCGTTAACTTTGACCTTGGTCAATTTTTAACTTTTAACTTCAAACTGTTTACTTTTTATCATTGAACTTTTAAAATTGTTTATTTTTAACCTAGGTTGATTTCATAAGTGCTTTTCAACGGAGAAACATATGGATGGAGTGCTCCAAGAAGTGGCGGGCTAGGAATGGCACCAATGATGAGAGTGCAGTGAGGGCAAAGCGGAATGCTCGCGATATAATAAACCTTTTGTCATTCGTGCTTTTGATAAATTCGTCAATAAAGTGTAAGCAATTTCATCATTGTAAAATGAAATGTATATGGTCGTTTATGTGGTTTCTATTTTAGTGATGCCGTCACATGGCCAACATACACCACCGTAGTTATGACGATAAACTCTTACAATGTGTCTAGTAATTTCGTTAGTATAGTGTAAGCTATTTTATCTAGCTATAAAATAAAATGTATCTGATTATATAAATGTGGTTTTTATTTTTATGGCCGCCGTTACATAGTTAGCATTTGCCACGGCTAGGGGTGACAGTATCAATAAAATTCCATATAGCTTCGACGTATATTTATTTATTCCCAATGGCTTTGCTACTAATGTTAGTTTTTGTATTAAAAAGGATCACCAAAAGAACTGATCGAAATCAGATAAGGACGAAGGTAGGCCAACCGCACGAAGCAACACCTTCATTTGTAGCTAGGTGGCAAGCTTCCTTTCCTCTTCCTCGCATCCTCCCAGCAGACGCTCATGACTCATCCCTTAGTTTCCCCGCATATCTGAATAAGTTTGCATAATCCTTGGCTAGCATACTTCCTAATAACTTACTACTAGCTGTTCTTCTGAAAAGTGCGAAAGAGCATCTGATACTACGGTACGTAAGGCCTATTGTATTGTTCTTGAGCGGTGTTTTCTTCATGATTTTATTATCCGGAGATTTTCTCGTATACATAGTCATATCCAAAGAAAGTCAGTACTTGGTTATTCATGCAAATTCTCTGAGTCTATATAAAGAATAATGTTTATTTATCTCGCTGTGTTTGTTTCCATGGCGTGTCTTGGCGGTTTTATTCTGAAATCAGTTCAAATAGTGTGCAGTGTTCAGAGAAATTACAGGCAGATAGGACACGCCGTATATAACGTAAGTCTATATAGCACAAAACATCGACAGAATTTTATGGATTTCAGATATATGCCAATGCAAATATCCCAGTTCAAAAGAAGTCTGTACTGATCTGTTCTCGTTTGTGTGCTTCAGTATACTCATGGAGTCGGAGCTTGTGTATGTGTACCCGCTACCTTTGGTCCCAGTGGTAGTCGCCGGTCATTTTAATTTCGAAGTGGTACCCTTGATAAAGGCCTGTAAAAATACATTGTTATAATTCTGCTCATTCTGTACTACTCATATATGAGTAAATTCGCATATGATATGCTGGATCGCCCACTGCCGCGATTCAAGCGGTGGATCAAATTTCTTGGCCTCAGTACACGCCATGCCAACATCAGGATCTACTTCGACACAGCCGTCGTTGTGCTGATTTCTTATGTGTCACTACTTCATATCAACGGACTGCTACATCCGGCTCTTCGTCTTTCCCCTCATCACACTTGGCTTCGTCATTGCGCTGTGCTACAAGGAGCTCTGCGGTGAGAGTAGATCGCAGCGAAAGACGAGAAGAAAACGAAAGATGAGCAGTGGCGCCGGTGAGGCTAACCTGAGCAGTACTGGTACTTCTGCAGCGAAAGATGAGGAGAAGAAAGCGAAATCCGGCTGGAGCTCAAGGCAATATCAGTAGTTCCCTACTGGGTGCTATGCGTGATGGGACAGTTTCACCGTGCAGCTGACAGATATGCCGTCTCCCAGTTCCTTCTCTTCCTCAGCTCCACGCTGGGGGCGCTGACGCTGATGCTGGCACGGCTGGTGCCCACCGGAGTCACTCCCGTCTTAGCACCGGCGTCGGAGTTGCTCCACAAGGCCTCGCTTGTAGCGCTGCTGGTGACCGTGCACACAGTGGCCGCGGAGCTGCTAGGTGAGGAGTGAGGACGTGGTGATGTTCTGCCTTCCGGAGTTTGTGCCGGTGCTCCTGTGGTTCAGCGTTCACCTCGACCGGCACAGCCCTATCATCACCGTTGACAAGATAAGAAGGCACAAAACTGGTCTCTTTGCTCTCTGTGCAGTGGTAGCTGCTGCTTTCGCGTACCTAGCGGCCTCCATGGATGAATCAATGCTCTCCAGGTGCACGAAGACTTTGGTGTCTTGTGTTGTTTCAGGGCATCTAATCTACTATGTTGTGTTCATGCTATGTCAGTGGCCGGGACAAGCTGGCACCGCCACTACTACCTCTCCGAAGGAGGCCGTCAAGCTACTCCAGTTTTGGGCAAACGTTTTGCTGATAGCAGCGGCTGCGTTGCTAGTACTTGAGTATCTGGCTGCTGTCCGGCTTGGTCTGCGTGAACCAATGTTTGCTGCACTAGCCAAATTTTTTAACGACTATTGATTGACAATTTAGCTGGGAGAGCACAGACAAATGCTTTTCGGTGGCAGTGTGTTGTCATTTTTAAGAATTGTCAGAATACCATTGCAACATAAGTCGTATGTATGGGGTAGAACAATTGATATTGGTTTGATATTATTCGTTCGTCTTAATTCTGTTCATGATTTTTGTAGTAAAATGCCCGAAGTTCCTCTTCCATGTTGCTTCGATGTATAATGTGCGTCTTCTTTCATCATGCAATTCTCCTTTGTATGGAAAGAATTTTCTTCCATGTATTTTGAGTGTTCAGCATGTGGTGCCTCCAGCTAACATTCCAATTTCGTAAGTCGAACATGGGAAGATGACACTTCATTCCAATGTTTTAATGTTCAGATGTCAAAACCAGAATATGCAAACCCGAATCTTCTATATATAATTCATTTGTACATGAACACACTAATGCTGTCTAGCTCCATCAAAAAAGTCAAAGAAGAAATTTATGAACCTAGGTTTAACTCTAGGAGAACTTGAAACTAAAGGTCTAGCTCTAGAAATACTCATAGATGAAGGGACTCCTCTATTGAACCTTAAGGCACACACCTGCTCCATCTTCTCAAACTTACGCTGCAAAAGCACAACTCAACATAGTGGCCATTCTTCTAGTTGTGAAACTAACGGCCATGCTAACTAGGGTCATGACCCGCAGTCGATATGCTCTGATACCAGCTCTGTCGGACCCGAATTTTCAATCCAGAATCCTCTGTGATTTCACGCGATATTCCTAGATCGGTAGATAGTGCTCACAAATACGATCTCGAATATCAAAGTACATATCATGCGAAATCGTAATTATAATAGAATACTTACTCACGGGCGATTGGGCGGCAGCAATGTAGCGGAAGCGAAGCACACAGGTGAGATCCACAGAACATGCCCACGAGCAACCAAGCGGGGTTCGTGACCTAGTTCTTGGCCTTTCCATCTTTTTCTTCACCATGGCTTGGCGCATTCTGAAGAGTAGCAGTTCGACTCGATTCGAGTTTTGTTATGCAGTGTGAGCACACCAACCACTGTGCTCGTGAGCCAATACAGAATGCAATATATATATAGAACATGCATGGCTTGACAAGAATAGGCTCAGGTTTATTTTATTTTGCCGGAAGTTGCATTTTAGAAGACTTAATATATCTGTATAAGAAATTCCTAGACTTAGCCTTTAGACCCAAAATTTGTAATACTTTTGAATAAAAGATTTTATAGAATAAGTCAGATCTCATCCATTACCCAAGTTGCTTGTACCACAAACCAGTTTTCAACGTTATAACCACTTAACTTTCCACTGGGACGACACCCAGGATAACACAAACTAGACAGTCTTTTGTCCTTCATTTTCCCATTCCGGATCCTAACCTTTTAAAAATTGTTTTAAAACAGAACTATATCGGAGTTAAGTTTTCATGTCCGCCCTTGACCGTGGGCACAGCTATTCAAATAGTTTTGACTCTGCAGAGTTTGTACACTTTCACCACAAGAGACAATCCGCTCATTGCCCCACATGATTCCTTAGTTATGCCGTTGAGTAGATCATCACAATAACCTTTTAACACTACCTGGCCTTAGGGTCTCATCTCACCCTATGAGTCTAGTCCACTTGCGGTGGGACCCATAGTTGCGCGGGATGTTAATCACTCTTTTACTAGCGCCTTAAGGCTCCACTTCCCATACGCTAGTAAAATAAGAGAAACAAGTCACTCTCCACTGGTGTCCCTTCAGCCCCTCCTTGCCATAGCCTTCTTTCCCCCAGGTTGTGAGATGAGTTCGAAGTTTGGTAGGGTTTACTTAGCCAAGTTGCACTTTGTAGACTTGTAGTTGTCTTGTTTCTGATGGGAGGTCATGACCCGAGTCGGTCCTTGATTATCTGGGCGGTTCTACCACAAACCGCACTCTCGTGCACACCGATGCACCACACCCTCGAACCATCCGCTCGGACACACCCAGAAATTTTGGAGATTTTAGGGGAGTATAAAATAATACTCATTTCAGAAACACACGTCCACTTTCTCCACAACTTTTCCCAAAAATTGCTCTTTGAATTTGCATATGACATTGGAACATTGTAAATACCCCTGAGACTAAGCAATGCTATGCCAAGTAAAATAAACATAACCGATTCTTTTGAAACTCTACATTTATAAGTTTTCCTAGGGTAACAATGTTCACAGTATAAATGTGCTAGAAGGATATAATAGTAGCACTTGTTAAATGAGCGACTAGCTAAAGCATGAAATCCAACATAATATAGCACATAAAATAATAGCATGCATTTGATAATTTGAATCTAAATAATTTGAAAAATAGGTATTCAAAATGATCAAAGTATTGACTCACCTTGCGCGGTTTTACCATAGTCTTGAGCTCACTCGAAGCTTTCTAATTGGTTGATCTCGAGCTTCGGATCTTTTTCGTCTTCTGGATCTTGGTCTTGCTAGATTCACTGATCCTCCAGGATTCCAATCTTTAATTACGCGCTAAGCAATGGAATGCAAATAACTCAAAAAGATCCAAGCAATTCCAAATAAACTCAATTTAACTTTATTATGAATTAAAGGGTGACTTTTGGGTTGGATTATTGGATGAGAAATTTGTGAGTCAACGAGTTGGAGCAGAGCGGAGAATGACAAAAGGATAAAGGATGTGTTATGGTGGGAGGAGTATTCGCTAGATCATCCCGCTTCGGGCTCAAAGATGGCTAGACATAGCCAACTGTATAATACCATGGCTCAACCCACTTTATTTAATAATCTTCTTTTTTTTAATTTTATATTTATCAAGGAAATTCCACGAATTAGGGTATACTTATGGACAGATGTATGGATTTAGCTTAAGCTGTATTTTGTCGGCGCTAACATTTACGAGTTAAGACATGCGTTACATACACAATGTATGCGATTTTTGATTTATCCAATTAGTTCATACTTTTAGAGATGTATTATTTTATATGGTCCTAATACTAGCTTATTTATTAAAACACGATCGGCTAAACTATTTTATTGACTAGGGCTCGGGGTTAATAGGCGTGCCATATGCTCCTATTTGAGTTTATGTAAATTACTTGTATTAGCTACCATTTAAAATGGGTTTCATGTCATTTAAATCTTCACTTCCATATAGTTTACCCAATGTATCAATAAGGCCTACTTTTAAAGATAACTAACTTGTCATACTTCTTTTCCTTAAGTTCTAATGTCTAAATATCATAGTTATGATTTAGACTTATATTAATTATCTACAACCTTTGCTAATATGAAAAGAGATGTGATTTATTCTTTATAAAGTAATCAATTTGTTAATCATGATTAACATGTAAATCTTTGTCAATATCGAACCTTTAATCCTTTCATCTTGCATAAATATTCAATACCATTGTTTCAATTCGCCCCTACCCTCACTTGTTAATTATGAGTTACACTTTTATACTTAAGTTCAATTATAAAACATATCTCATCACTTTGCTCCATTGTTTAATTTCCTAGATTTACATTTGAGTTTGGCAATTCATGAAAGAATGTAAATATGGTTTATCCTCTAGTTGCCACATCCATAGCTAGACTATATGCCATTATACCTTCATTTGATTTTTAGCAATTCCTTATCTTGCATGTATATTTATATGTATATTCAAAGTTAGATTATATATGCTATTACACTCCATATAAGCTTTTGCTAATCGAATTGTCCCTTAACAAAGTAGACCTACATGCCACACACCTAAACATTAGCGAGAGGATGATACCAAAAGAAAGGAGGGTGGCCTCGGTGGTTTTGTTTTGGTAGGCGGAGGAACCTTCGGCCGGGGGTAAGCAGCCACAGGGCGGTGGCGCGAGCTCTTGGTGTTGGTGGCGATGGAGGGCAAGGCCGATGACCGGATGGTGATAGTAAAATAATTTCTTTGGGTCTTTGCGAGGCTAGAGCGGCGCGCACCGCCAAAGCGGCACCGAAGGTCGGTGATGGTGGCTCTTCGCGGCCGGTGTGGGGAGAAATGAGGCGCGGCGCTACGGTGGAGGATAGGAAGGGAGGTAAGCATGAGCGAGAGGATCGGAGGAACCCACTGCGGTGTTGACTTGGCCGGAGGTATCGGAGGAGGCGGTGGCGAAAGCCATGGGCGGCGGATGGTCACTGTGGAGGACGCCGGTGGGGAAGAGCTTGAGGCGAAGGTTGGAGAAGGTCGGGAGGCCGTCGAGGGAAAGTCTTTTGGTCGAATTATTTTTATACGAAAATTCGGCTTTCTTGTGTTAGCATGGCGTCGACCACAGGAATTTAATAATAAAGCAGGTGGCGGTGGGGCGATCTACGGTGGATCGGTCCACGGACCGGGCGATGCTAAGGTGGCACTCGAGCGCGGGAGGCGAGTGGCGCTGGCGTGGCGGGCTGGCGTGGGTGTGGCGTCCATCGGGTGGCCACATCGGTTACCACGTCAGCCCTGCCTGCTGACGTGGCATGGCCGGCGGTGGCGGCGCTCGGGGACCAATGGTCGCCGGCGTTCCGGCGAGCGGTGGCGCTGGCCAAGGGGTGCTAATTGTAGAGGAGAGCACGGGGAGTGCATCGATACCTAGCGCGGATCCCGAGGGTGACCGGAGAGGAGGAACGGCGGAAAGGGGCAGCGGTTGGAGGAGGGGTTCACGGTGGCGGAGGAGCTTCGGTGGCACAAATGCTCGGGGCAGAGGGGGCTTTTGGTCGCCGGGGCACGAGCAAGGTCAGAGCAATGTTGGTGGGGCGCGGGGAGGCTTGAGGCGGCGGCGATTCCTCACCGGAGTAGGGGAAGCCGGCGGACGGAAAATTGGGCTCGGGAGGCCGGTGCTCGGATGCCGATTGAGAGCGAGGAGAGCGGTGTGAGTAGAGGTGCTCGGGAGTCCTTTTATAGGCGGGGAGGAGGTAGCGGCGCGCGCGTCTGCCGGAGTTGAAAGCAGGCGGGAGGTAATTGCAGTGTAACGAGCGCAATTGGAGTCAATTAAGCTGAAAGCAGAACACGGTGGAGAGGAATTTGAATGTGCATTAGTGCGGTGGGGTGATCGGGAGGGAAGCGAAGCTTTAAAAGCTTTGGTTTTCGGCTTTAATAGCGGCGTGGCGGAGATCGCCACGGGAAGAAAGGCAAGCGATCGGGAGATAGACACAGGGCGGGGCCCACCGGTCGGCGAGAGGGGAGGAAGGAAAGGGGCGGGCGATGGTCGGATGCGCGCCAAGTGGCGAAGGGGAGAGTGCGGCCGTTGGATTGAGCGGCGGTAAGTGAAAGAGGGCGGCCACGATTCCATCGACAAGCGAGATTAAATCAAGCTGTTGGGGTTTGGACGAAGGGTAAGTGGCTGCGGACGGCGGGATTTGATCCGACAATGGCGACGGCCCGATCACACCACGTGTCGGCTAGAGAGGAGAGGAAGGCGGTGAGAGGTTTTAATGAGATCGGGCGGTGAGGTTAGATCCGGCGGTGGGGATCGGCCCGATGGTTGACACGCGGCAGCCGAGAGGTTTTGGATTTAATTTCTTTTAAAGATTTTCAGAAATGCTAATAAGCTTTAAAATGCTCAAAAATACTAAATAAATTTTAAAAATTCCAGAAAAATTCAGAGAATTATCTGGAACTATTCTAGACTTAATAAAAATATTTTCAACCCATTTTGATAATTGGATTTTACAAAAACACAAATTGACTTTAAAGGGAGGGTTTTAAATCTTTGCAAATTCCTAAAAATTATTATAATTACATATTTGACTTTAGGAAAATGAAATGCATTTTTCTTTACCCTTGTAAAATGAAATACTTTTATTTTGGCTTTCATGTAATGGCAATTTTAAATTTTCTCTTTTCAAGGCTTAGCATAAAATCAGAAAAATCCAATAAATCCTAGAAAACATTTTAACAAGGAAATAAAATTTTTGGGATGTTACGCTTTGTCCAAGATGAATATGCTTGCTCTTAGGGATAATATGAGATTCCTAGATGATAAATGCTATATTGCTTAATGATGTTTTTGCTAGGTCGAAATCTCATTTACTTTGTGTTTGTTGTGAGAATTTGCATGTGAAGGTTGATAAATTGAATACATCTCTTGCATGCTTAAAATCTGAAAAGAAAACAAAATTGACTCACTTTGCACATGTGTAGAGGAGTTTGAGTTTGCTCGAGGCGGGATTAGTGAGCCAAGTGCTTATGTTCGTTTTAATAGCCTAGCTTCTCTTGTTTTGTGGTTGTACTAGCTATGTCCCTCATGTTGATCCAATTCATTAATGGTTTGCATTTTCATCTCTCGCATATAATGTCCTCGTTTGAGAGATGGTGTAAATGCTTTGAGGAGAGAGCGCGATGATATAAGCGCTGAATTTTGAAACTTAGTCACCTCCTTGCATTTGGATTTGGATCTTTCTAGTAGTGAGTTTGGTTCTATTATTGCTGGCTCTTGTGTCATAGCTTTAGATACTCCTATTTTGGCTAGTGCAACTCTTGCGACTCTTCAGTGTTGTCCAAAGGATTTCTAAAGACAAGGGTACTTCTTTCTCACATAATACTACATCTCTTAAAAAAAGTATCATTGCACTTTTTGTAAGAAGAATGGACACATTGTTGAGTTTTGCTTTCGCCGTGTCAAGCACGAGTGTCGAGTTCATCGTCGAGCTTTTAGGGACACACATCGCCCATCTCATGGCATGTGTTGACCCAGTGCCGACACGAGGTCTTTATGCTTGTTCCAAGGGACTTCTCTTTCGAGTAAGGATGGTGTTTTGTCATACGGACCGTGTCTCTTAATAGACCTTTGCACCATTGCTCATTTTGTGAGAATGATGAACATCATATAGACTCTTTCTTTTGGCATGCCAAATGCATGCATCGAGTTCATGCTTCTAAATCTCTAATTGTCCATAGCCTTTCTCATGGCATGACCACTCGTGAGTCTAGCATGAAAGCTCGTTTTGTTGGTAGCTTCCTTGATACCTTTTTGGTGGTGTTTCTGGCGTCGTGGATTTCGCTCTCATGATTTTGTTTTTGTCCACGTGCTGTCCTAAGGAAGGATTTCCACCATTTCTCAAGTGGTGGACCTCGTTTTCTCAATCGAGGTGCACACCTATTGTGAGGAGTAGTTGTGAGATCTTTTGGTGCTCTTGGTGGTTCTTTTCTTAGTGCTTTCGTGTAAGATATCGCCGCTTTTCAGAGATGTCACTTGTTTTTCTAATCAAGTTGTTCACTTGCGGCGTACCTCCAAGATTGGATTTTCTTGCATGAATCATCCCTTGCATCATACTAACTTGCATACTTCTAGTGTGGGTGTGTCAAGTTTTGGGTTCCCAAGTACTTGCTTACTAACCATTCGGGATCAAGACTCGGACACCTTGTTCTTCTCATGTGTAGGTATCGAGACGCTGAATGGAGAACTAATGATTTTTTGGATTCCAGTCTTTTACTTCATCATATGATTGCAACACTTAATGGTTCTCCACTCCTTTTTGATGGCCTCCTAGAGGCATATGCTTTCACGTTTGACGTTTTCACCTACTTTGTGAGCTATCCTATACCTTCATGCCTTTATATTTATGTCTAATCATAATTGGCATGTTGTGGTTGACCATGTACTCACTTGTACCATATTGGCATGTATTATTCATGTTACATTCTTACCATGTCTTTATGTGTATTTTGCTTATATATCTATGTGCTAGTTAATTATTCATCCTTTGTAGATATATGAGTTTTATCTTTATGAGCATGTATTATTCTTGCACTATTTTGTATAATGCTCTTACTTGTATTCCATGTATTCATATGCTTATTTGATGTCATCATACCATGTATATGCATGATTTGCCCATGTCATATTTCTTTTGCATACTTGGTATTGTGATATAACAATTGTGGATACATGAGATTTCTTTTATTGCTTTTAGCATATGATATTCAGTTTATCATTTGTCATGCTTTTAGCTTGCTCATATGCGCATAGGCTAGAATTTTGATTATGATTTTCTTGTTTTCTTGAGCTTGGCTTTTCATTATGAGCATATGTTATCTAGATGTATTCACTATCATGCTTATCAGATATCTTGCTCTAGGTATCCTTATATCCATGTTAGCATATCTTTTTCCTGATCCTTGTTAACATAATTTAAGCATGTTTTTGTTTTTCGACATGTTTTATGCTTACATGGTGTTGATAATACATATGGTATTGCTAATTATGGACAGATGAGCTTTGCCATAGCTTTTCTTGCATCCTTTGACCTTGATTGTATGAGTGCCCTTGAAAGATCGGAAATGGCAGCGGAGAGGGGGTGAATGATGCCTTTTAAAAATTCCGCCCCAAGTATTCACTCGGTTTTCAGCCAAGAGCAAACTGAAAACAGCAATGAAGTCTTGTCAAAAATAGCAGTGAACTGCACCTAAAACAGCACTAAGAACTACAATCTGCACTACAAAGCAGCCTGACTTGGCTGAGAATAGAGCAGAGAAAACATAATAAAATTGCTGTCCAAAGCAGCTGAAAAGCACTGAGTAAAAGCTGAAAAGCACAAATTTAAAACAGCTCAAAGTAAAAGCTGAAAACACAAAGCAAAAGCTGAAAAGCATAAAGTAAAAGCAGCTCAAAGTAAAAGCTGAAAAGCACAAAGCACAAAGCAAAAGCTGAAAAGCACAAAGCAAAAGCAGCTCAAAGTAAAAGCTAAAAGCACAAAGCAAAAGCTGAAAGGCATAAAGAAATCAGCAAAAGAACTAGAGATTACAGACAAAGAAATTCATGGATCTGCTATTTTGCTCTCGGGAATGTGTTAGTCATGGGACTTTGATAAAATTCCAGTTCAAAGCAAACTCATGTCATGATTCCTCAAACAAGGACACACCTCAAAATAAAATAGATGAAGAAGCTGGAGAGAGACTTTTGCTTTTAGGAATATGTTAGCCAAGCGGCTTTGAGATGAAATCGAATTAGAGCAAAAGAATCTGCAGCAAGTAGAGCACAAGTATAACAAGGAGATTTTCAGATTTTTGTTCTCAGAATGATCTTAGCCAAATGGCTTTGGAGTAGATCCAGTTCAAAGCAAATAAATATAGCTGCAACTAGAGCAAGAACTTTAAACCAAAAACAAAAATAATGGAGAGAAAACAAACAGCTAGCACAAATTAAAAACACAGAACATTCATATAGAGGAAGAGAGATACCCCGGATTAGATAAAGAAAATGTTTACAACCATATCTCCCATATCTCATTTAAAACATACACACACATGGAGAGAACAAGTAAACCCTAACTCTCAACACAACTTTCTCTCAAGGGCACAAGCATTAGGAAACCCTAACATCCACACCGATCTTCCTCTTTCTCTCTCTCAAGTGCACTTCTTCCACTAGAGAGCACCTCTATTTATAGTCTCCGCTAATAGGTTTACAAACACTTTACCCATTAGATCACACCAACTCTCCACTAATGGGTTTACACACCATTTTACCCATTAGGACACAACACCTCTCCACTAATGGATCATCTCTTAACAAAGTCCACTTTGCCCATTCTTTCTTAATCCAATCCGCTTCCTTTTGTGCAGCCTTGCGTATTTACCAAAATACCACTCCTACACCTTCACGGAAGCTTTCGTTTCTTACAGCGTACACCTCGCAACCACTTGAGTCCTCGCCGTCTTGACACATCTCGACCGCTCGACCTCGGCACCACTGTGCCTAGTCCGGTCATCGTGCCTCGCCACGACTCCGTCTCAAAGTCCTGCGGTCATCACCGACAAGAAAACGCATCACATAGCACCGCACAAAATATTATAATTAAATCGTTAGCATCCATAAATAGCACAAAATGCCCAAAACAAACTCTAACTTTCCAGAACACGAGTCAGTTACTCATCACGCAACTGGGGTTACCTCCACATGGTCTCTCAATCTCCCCCCTTGATGAGTATATTGACAAACACAGAAAAAGCATAAAGTTGAGTTTGAGAGTTAAACATGGTCTAAAAGAAAATCAAGGTAACTAAGACCATATCGACAAAAGAGAAAACTAGAACAGAAACTGAAAGAGCAAATTTTTCTGCAAAGCTCCAGAAGTCTTTTTCTCCAAAATTCTCCCCCTTTTTGGCAATAAAATATTTTCTAGCAAATATTTTCAACCTATAATGGCATTTAGTTTTTATAAACACAATTTAACTTTCAAAAGGGAGTTTTTAATTTCTAGTAAATTTTGAAAAATTACTAAAATTATGGAAAAGCTTAGGAAAATAAAATAAACTTGTTTTGGCTTTAATGAAATGGAGAATTTAAATTTCTTACTCAAGGCTTGAAAAAATAAAATCCAAAAAATCCAAATAAAAGCACATAAAATTTGCGATGTTACATATAGGGAGTGTTAGAATCCAATCAGGGGCTAGGGAGTACCTGCGGGCGATCACGGTGAGAAATTGAGGTGTGGCTCGGGCGTGGCTAAGGGGAGTTGTTGGTGTGCGGCGGCGGTGCTCTGAGGAGGGTGCACGGTGAGGGAGCTGCTCAGGGATTGTGAGCTTCGGGGGATGGTCGGGATGGCTTCACCGTGTACAGGAGATGCTCCTAGCCTAAGGAATTGGACGAAGAGGGGCTCAATCGTGGTGGGCCCGATGACCGAAATCAGGGAAGCAGGAGGCTCCAGTGTGCTATGGGGCATGGGAATCCAATTAAACTCGGTGGGAGTGAGAGGAGAGTGTGAGGAAGAGAGTGAATGCCTCGGCAGGCTTTTATAGCCACAGGGTAGGCTGTCCGCACAGAGCCAAGCGCGACTGCCATGGCGATGACGGAGGCGGTGTGGACATCATCGTGGCCGACGGAGAGAGGATAGCGCGGTGACCAGCCGTGCGCCGGGAAAGCATGGGGAGCGGTGGCGGTGGCATGGGCGGAGGTGGCACGTGATCGCCTAGAGGGCAAAGCGAGGTGGCGGCCAGCGTGCGGGTTTCGGGAGGGCGGAGGGTGTGCGCGCGCGTGCGAGAGAGGACGAGAGGACCGGCGAGAGAGAGAGAGAGAGGAGGGAGGCGAAGGGAGGAGGGGGAAATGAGGCCGTTTGGCGTAGGCGTCTTGGTGATCTCCCTCCTCTCTTTTTTTTTTCTTTTTCATTTTATTTCCATTTTCATTTTTGCTTTGAATTTCCAATTGCATTTTTAGGCACACTTGTATATATTTTTATACACAAAATTTTAGATAATGTTTTCCTCTATTATTGATGCTTTTACTTTAAATTTTCATAATTGGGAAGTCTCCTTTTAAACTTTAATGATTTTTGGGAGGCTTGGAAGTTTAATTTATTTCTACATATAATGCCAATTCTTTTGGTGAATTTTTGAACAAGAATTGGGATCATCTTTTTATATTCATAATTTCTTTTGAAATTCTTCTATTATCAAATATATACTCTTTCTATTTGGTATTCCCTTTTTTATTTTATGTTCTTTAACATTATATGTATATGTATATGTATATGTATATGTATATGTATATGTATATGTATATGTATATGTATATGTATATGTATATGTATATGTATATGTATATGTATATGTATATGTATATGTATATGTATATGTATATGTATATGTATATGTATATGTATATGTATATGTATATGTATATGTATATGTATATGTATATGTATATGTATATGTATATGTATATGTATATGTATATGTATATGTATACTTTCCTTTGATTTAATGGAACCTCAACCAAAAACCAATAAAATCCAAAATTTTCAAATGTCAAGAAAATGCCAAAAATTTAAAATGCCCCAAATTACACAATATCCATAGTTTCAAAAGTTGGAATGTTACAAGTCTACCCCCCCTTAAAAGGAATCTTGGCCCCAAGATTCGGTCTAATTTAAGCAGTAGGGTAATCTTTCCACAAGCTGGTCTTTGCGCTCCCAAGTGGCTTCCTTTTGGTATGGTGGTTCCACTATACTCTACACATCTGAATGGTTTGATTTCTTGTTTTCTTCTCCACCATATCGAGGATTTTGATAGGGTGCTCCTAGTAGGCTAAATCATTTTCGATCTCGATCTCTTGTAGAGGAGTTTGGTCTTCTGGCACCCGAAGACACTTCTGAGTTGGGATACATGAAACACACCATGTATATCAGATGATTCACACGGAGCTCAATTGGTAGGCTACCTCTCCTCTCTTGGCCTTTATTGAAAATGGTCCAACATATCGTTGAGCGAGCTTGCCTTTGACCTTGAACCTTCTAACTCCTCTCAAAGGTGATACCTTCAAGTACACATAGTCCCCAATCTCAAATTGCAAGGGCCTTCGTCTTTTGTCCACATAACTCTTATGCGGATTGAGTAGCTTGTAGTCGATCCCAACTTTCTCTTCAGCTTGTTGCAGGGTCTCTGGTCCAAAGATGGAACTTTCTGCTACTTCAGACCAATGTAGAGGGATCCGGCATTTTCTTCCATACAGGGCTTCAAATGGGGACATCTTTAGACTAGCTTGATGGCTGTTGTTCTAGGCAAACTCAGCATAAGGCAAGCACTTGTCCCAATCCATAACAAAATCTAGGTCATAGGCACGAAGCATGTCTTCCAGGATTTGATTTACCCTTTCTGTTTGGCCATCCATTTGAGGGTTCCTAGGGCATTATGAAGGTTAGCCCAGAAATGCAAGGTGAACTGAGTTCCTCGATCCGAGACTATCCTTTTTGGCACACCATGTAGGCATACGATGCGAAACATGTACAATTATGCCAGCTTGTCTCCCTTGTAAGTTGTTTTGACGGGAATGAAGTGGGCGACCTTGGTCAGTCTGTCCACTATGGCCCATATATAATCATATCAAGCCTTGGTTTGGGGTAGACCTATGATAAAATCTATCCCTACTTCTTCCCACTTCCATTGAGGTATTTGCAATGGCTGCAGTAATCCTGCTGGCCGCTGGTGTTCAGCTTTCACTCTTTGGCATACATCGCAGCAGGCAACATATTTAGCAATATCCCTTTTCATCCGTGGCCACCAGTACCACTACTTTAGATCTTGATACATTTTAGTGCTCCCTGGGTGAAGGGAGTATGCAGAGCCATGTGCTTCTCTCAGTATCAAGTTCTTAAGGTCCTCCTAGTGGGAGCGAAAAGGCGTATCCCATATCTCAAAACTCCTTATGGGTCTTGATCATCTTTGGAGTCTTTCCCTTGGCCATTTGGCTTTTCATCCTCGAAATTGTTGAATTCTCCTTTTGGGTAGCTATGACCAGTTCTTCTATGCTGGGTTGGATCTCCATAGTTGCTATGGTGCCTTTATCTATTATTTCTAGGTTGAGGGCCGCTAGCTCCTTATGCAGTTCAGGTTGCTATTCTCTAACCATAAAATTACAACAATAAGTCTTACGACTTAGGGCATCAGCTAACCACATTTGCTTTGCTAGGGTGGTAGTGAATGCCTAGGTCGTAGTCCTTTATCAGCTCTAGCCACCTTCTTTGCCTTAAATTGAGGTCCGATTGCGTAAAGAAGTATTTGAGGCTTCTATGATCGGTATATATGTCATAGTAGTTACTGATCAAATAGTGCCGAGATCTCAAGGCATGAATCACTGAAGCCAACTCCAAGTCATGAGTTGGGTAGTTCACTTCGTGAGGGCGAAGCTGTCTAGATACATATGCCACAACTTTACCTCCTTGCATTAGCACACATCCAAGGCCCTAATGGGAGGCATCACAATATACCTCGAAGTCCTTACGGATGTCTAGCAAAACTAAGATAGGGGTGGAAGTCAACTTGTTCTTGAGCTCTTGGAAGCTCTCCTCATAAGCCCTTGTCCATTCAAACTTCTGCTCCTTCTTAAGCAATTGGCTTAGCGGCTTAGCAATCCGTGAAAATCCTTCTATGAACCTTCTATAACACCTAGCTAACCCAAGGAAACTCCTTACTTCAGTGACAGTCGTGGGTTATTTCCATTCTACCACAACTTCAATCTTAGCTGGGTCCATAGATACTCCATGGTGACACTATATGGCCTGAGCTAATATCATTTAGCCAAAATTCACACTTGTTACATTTGGCATACAAGCTGTTGCTCCTTCAACTTTTCGAGAACCATACGCAAGTGTTGACATGTTCCTCGGTATTCTTGGAATAGCGAGAATGTCGTCTATAAACACCACTACAAACTTGTCTAGATATTCCATGAACACTTTATTCATGAGGTTCATGAAATAAGTCGGGCATTGGTCAACCCAAAAGACATGACGGTAAATTTATACAGCCCATATCTAGTGGTGAAGGTTGTTTTGGGATGTCCTCGAGTCTAATCTTGGTGGTGGTAGCTGATCTTAAATTAATCTTGGAGAACATCGTAGCTCCTCCTAGTTGGTCAAGCAGATCATCAATCCTACGGAGGGTACTTGTTCTTAATGGTCACTTCATTCGAGGACCGATAATCCACACACATGCGGACGGTGTCGTCCTTCTTTTGACGAATAGCATTGGAGATCCCCAAGGAGAGGCGGGTGCGATGAAACCCTTTTCCTGCAAATCTTGAGTTGCTTCTTGAGTTCCTCCAACTTATCGGCGATCATCCTATAAGGTCGCAGCTGTGAGGTAGCTCGGGCTTTAAATTGATAACAAACTCAAGGTCTCTATCTGGTGGCATGCCTAGCAGTTCCTCTAGAAATGCTTCGGGATAATCATGAACTACCAGCATTCCCTCTAGAGGCACATCTCAGAAATGATTAATCATACGCCCCTAGCGATATGGTGGTCCACCTTAAGCTGTTATGGTCAACCACAGGTATTTCATCAAACTTACTTTCACGGTATACAGTCTATTATTCCCTAATGCTTAGCTAACCAATCCATGCCTAGT
This sequence comes from Melocanna baccifera, assembly GCA_036346265.1. Lineage (NCBI taxonomy): Eukaryota > Viridiplantae > Streptophyta > Magnoliopsida > Poales > Poaceae > Melocanna > Melocanna baccifera. Next base: position 24,781 of record JAYEVJ010000102.1, read on the forward strand.
ATGATATCCAACGTTTGTGAGTGCAACACTATTAGATCTGCCAAGAAGCCCCACTCTTCCATGGTGATCTCTACGTTTGGTTATACTAGGGTGGCAGTAATGGTTCCAGTCGGTGAGCTAAATACCACTAGTTTCTTTAACGGTATGTAGGTAATCCCACTTATCCACATACGCCTTGCTATGCATGAATGTGAAGCCCGGACTCAAAAGAACATGCGCGGGATAGTCTCGGCGAAAACATACCCATCAAGACTCCAGCCACTTCCTGGGCTTCCTCTGCGGTGATGTGGTTCATCCAGCCACGATTGGGAGTGGAACCAGTCCTGTTGGGTTGAGGGGTTTGATACCCCTTGCCTGGTGCTGACGCTTGACCTCAAATAGGGGTGGTCCCCAAGTTGAACTTCAGCGGCGTGGTGGTTCGATTTGGGCGGTGAATAGCATAATGCCCTTTCTCCCCACAGCTGAAGCAGCTATAGTTGGCCATAGGATTTCCCCCAGTGGATTGGCCACTAGGTCGAGGGATCTATGGAGTACTACCACCGGTACGGGGTGCCGTGGTGGAAGCCTGTTGCCTGTTGTAGAAGGAGTTGTTGAAAAACTTCTAGATGAACCTTACTTGTGGTCTTTGTACCCCTTGTTTCCATTTGCGGTGGCCTCGGGTTCTTTCTCTCATTCTCTAGAATGAGGTCTTGTTCACTAGTGGTGGCAGGGATGTCTTGTATGATCAGTTGCACATGCAACTCCTCATTCATGCCCTCAAAGAACCAGTCGATCTTTTTCTCTTCATCTGCCACATTTTTGGGGCATAGCGAGGCAAGCTGGTTGAACTTAGTGAGGTACTCGCTAACAAACATATTTCCCTACTTCAGTGTGCGGAACTTGTTCTTCTTCATCCTCATCACTCCGGCCGGGACAAAGTTGGCCTTGAAGGTGGTCTTGAACTCCACCCATGTGATGACTGAGCAAGCGGGCCGGGCTTGCGGGGGCTCGGTGGGCTTGATTGGGTCCTTGGGGCTCTTGACCCGCTGCTGTCCCTTGCCCTCCAGCTTCTCCCTCAAAGTCATCACCTGTTGGGGCCTCATCCGGCCTCATCGACCACATGGCGGCTGCTCCTTTAAGCTAGTGGGTGGCGAAGATTACCCGATCTTCGTCAGTGCACTTGGCCAGCGAAAGTTTTCTCTCAGTATCCCGAAGCCAATCCTCGGCTTCAAGAGGCTCGTCTGTTGATGCGAACGTTAAGGGTCGTGTTCTTAAGAAGTCACCCAACTTAGTGTTGTGGCCACCGCCTTTGTCTTCTTGGCGGTGTAGATGGCCTGTAAAAGCTGGGATTGTTGCACCATGACTTGAGCCAATGTGGGGTGTTCTGGCAGGAGTGGTGGCAAAGGATTGTCTTCTGGACCTCGGCCTCTGCCTCAGCCCACATGCAGGGTCTCTTGACTAGTCTCAGCCTCGACCTGTCTGCCTAGGGCAGCACTAGCCTAGGCTCTTGTAACGCATTGGGTTGCCATCTGCAGATATCAACTGCACTTTTAAACATCTGTGCTAAGTATAAGGGCTTTTGGCCCAAACCAACTCATGAAAAAACCAACAAAAGCAAGATAAATGACAAAGCCAATTACAATACAAGGCCTACTTTCGGCCGCATCACATTCATAATTTTTAAGGTTCATACAGCTCGACACTCACATAGCACTTAGGCTATGTCGAGCAATTAGTTAAAACCACGAACTAAGCCTTAATACACATCTTGCTACTACAGAGACATGTGCTCACCACACCACATCGAGCCCTACACAAAAGGTCTACTCCCCAATGCTGGCTCTCAAGGAGTGTAGTCCGGCGACTGGGAGCGAGATCGGTCATTAATGCTAATTAATTACACCTCTAATCAGACGGATGAGATGAACAGTGGCTTCGTCAACCTCCGGCGATGGCGAAGCACATCGGCGATGGAGAGACGGCGGACGACCGATAGCATGAGCAAAATGGGTTTCTCAACCTTGCGCCCACCCACAGGTGGAGTCTCGCCGACCAATTTGGCTAGAAACGCGATGGCGCCGAGCCCAAGCGGCGGCAAAGCGGGGCGATGGTGGCTATGGCTATAGGGAGAGTTAGCATCCAATCGGGGCTAGGGAGTACCTCGGATGGTTACGGTGAGAAATTGAGGTCGGCAAAGCTCGGGCGTGGCTAAGGGAGCTGTCGGCGTGCGGCGATGCTCCAAGGAGGGTGCACGGTGAGGGAGCTGCTTAGGGAATGTGAGCTTCAGGGGATGGCCAGGATGGCTTCGCCATGTACTAGAGATGCTCCTGGCCGAAAGAATTGGACGGAAAGGGGCTTAATCGGCGGTGGGCCCGATGCTGGAATCGGGAAGAAGGTGGCTCGGTGGCTCTGAGCATGGGAATCAATTAAACTCGGTGGGAGTGAGAGGAGAGTATGAGGAAGCGAGTAAATGCCTCAGCGAGCTTTATAGCCACCAGGGCGGGCTATCCACATAGAGCCGAGCGCGACGGCCATGGCGATGATGAAGGGGTGGTGTGGCCACAGTGCACAGAAGCTGGACTTGGCACTGGCGAATGGACGGGAGCGGGTAGTCGTGCGGTTGCTGATGGACGCATGGACATCATCGGCGTGGGAGGGCACTATGGTCGACGGAGAGGATGGCGTGGTGGCCGGCCGTGCGCACGGAAGGCATGGGGAGCAGGTGGCGCTACTACGGCGAGATAGGGATGGCATAGGCGGAGGTGGCGTGCGATCGCCTGGCGGTCCAAAAGGGGAAAATGAGGTGGGGGCCACCATGCGGGTTTTCAGGGAGGAGGACAGAGGCCGTGCGTCGCGCGTGTGCAAGGAGGGGACCAGAGGGAGCAAGCGAGAGAGAGACAGAGAGGGAAGGGAGCGAAGGGAGGGGGGAATGACGCCGTTCGGCCGTGGGCGGGTGGTGATATCCCTCCTCTTCTTTTTCTTTTGATTTTTATTTTCATTTTCATTCTTGCTTTGAATTTCCAATTGCATTTTGAGCGCACTTGTATATATTTTTATACACAAAATTTCAGATAATATTTTCCTCTATTATTGATGCTTTTACTTTAAATTTTCATAATTGGGGAAGTCTCCTTTTTAAACTTTAATGATTTTTGGGAGGCTTGGAAGTTTAATTGATTTCTACATATAATGCCAATTCTTTTGGTGAATTTTTGAACAAGAATTAGGATCATCTTTTCAGATTCGTAATTTCTTTTGAAAATTTTCTGTTATCAAATATATACTCTTTCTTTTTGGTATTCCCTTTTTATTTTATGTTCTTTAACATTATATGTATATGTATATATATACTTTCCTTTGATTTAATGGAACCTCAACCAAAAACCAATAAAATCCAAAAATTTGAAATGTCAAGAAAATACCAAAAATTTAAAATGCCCCAAATTACATAATATCCATAGTTTCAAAAGTTGGACTGTTACATATTTTGAGTGTTTAGTATATGGTGCCCCCATCAAACATTCCAATCTCGTAAGTCGTACATGAGCAGAGGACACAGCATTCCAATCTTCTAACACTACTACAAAAAGGCTTATATTAGACGCCTCATCACAGACGGTTCACAAAAACCGTCAGTGTTTAACACTACTACAAAAAGGCTTATATTAGACGCCTCATCACAGACGGTTCATAAAGACGGTTCACAGACGGTCCTGCAGTCATTTCATTCTCTCGTGCATTTTGATGAATTTATTGCCAAAAGGGGGAGAATAGAGAAGAAAAAGCTAGTTTGGGATCTTTTTAGAGCTTTGGAGAACAATTTGCTCTTTCAGTTATCGCTCTAGTATTCCTTCTGTCGACATGGTCATTAGTTTCATTTTCTCTCTTTAGACCATGTTGGATTCTTCAAACTCAACTTTATATGCTTTTTCTGTGTTTGTCAATATACTCATCAAGGGGGAGATTGAGAGACCATGTGGAGGTAACCCCAGTTGTGTGATGAGTAATTGACACGTGTCCTATAAAGTCTGAGTTTGTTCCGGGCATTATTATGATAATTACTAATGCCGATATTTAATTAAATCATGCAGTGCGGTGCTATGTAATGTGTTTTCTTGTCGGTGATGACTGCAGGACTTTGAGACGGAGTCGTGGCGAGACACGGGTGACCGGACTAGGCACAGGCGGTGCTGAGGTCAGAGCGGTCGGGATGTGTCGAAGACGGCGAGGACTCGAAGTGGCTGCGAGGCGTTGCGACAGAAACAAGGAAGCTTCGGGGAAGGTGCGGGAGGGCATTTTGGTAAATGCACAAGGCTGCACAAGCGAGCAGTTTTATTTGGAAATGATCCATTAGTGGAGAGGTGGTGTGACCTAATGGGTAAAATGGTGTGTAAACCCATTAGTGGAGAGTTGGTGTGACCTAATGGGTAAAGAAAGTTTGTAAACCCATTAGTGGAGAGTTGGTGTGACCTAATGGGTAAAGTAGGCTTGTAAAACCCATTAGTGGAGGCTATAAATAGAGGTGCTCTCTAGGTGGAGAAGTGCACCTTGAGAAAGAGAGAAAGAAAAATGGGTGTGAGTGTTAGGGTGTCCTAATGCTTGTGCCCTTAGGAGAGAATTCTTTTTATGCAAGATTTAGGGTTCATTCTCTCCTTGTGTGTGTTCTTGGATGAGACATGGAAGAGTTGATGTAAACATTCATTTGTTATAATCATTCATCGCTCTTCGTCTCAATATGAACATGCTTATTTTATATCTTGTGCCATTTGCTTGCTTTCTTTTTAAATTAATGTTCTTATTCTAGTTGCTCTACATATTTCTTTGCTTTGAACGGGGATTCATCTCAAAGCGCGTTGGCTAGTTCATCCCGAAAGCAATCCTTGTGTTAAGTTCTAGCAAATTTTATCTTAAGTTCTATTGCTGCTCATGATGAGAGTTGGCCTCAAGATCAAGTGATCAGTTCATCCCCATGAGCAACTCAATGATATCAAAGTATATCTCTTTTAGTCTGTAGTATGTTTTGATTTATGGTTGCTATGATCGGAAAAATATCTCAAGGCCATCTTGGCTAGAATGTACCGAGAGCAAAAATCTGAAAATCTCCTTATTTTACTTGTGCTCTATTTGCTGCAGATTCTTTTGCTCTATTTCGAATTTCATCTCAAAACCAGTTGGCTAGCATATTCCTAAGAGCAAAAGTCTCCTCTCCAGTTCTTCATCTATTTTATTTTGGGGCGTGTTCTTGTGTGAGGAACTGCGAATATGAGTTTGCTTTGAACTGGGAATTCTCTCATAGTCCCATGACTAGCACATTCCCGAGAGCACAATAGCAGTATCCATGAATTTCCTTGCTGCAATCTCTAGTTCTTTTTGCTGATTTCTTTATGCTTTTCCGCTTTTGCTTTATGCTTTAAGCTTTTACTTTGTGCTTTTCAGCTTTTGCTTTGTGCTTTTCAGCTTTTACTTTGTGCTTTTCAGCTTTTACTTTGAGCTGATTTTATTTTGTGTTTTTCATGCTGCTTTGGACAGCATTTTATTTCTTGTTTGCTCTGCTCTATTCTCATTGACTCTGCTTTGTTTTGCGATCTGATTTCTGCGATTCTTAGTGCTATTTTAGGTGCGATCTACTGCTATTTTTGACAAGATTTTATTGCTGGTTTTAGTTTGCTCTTGGTTGAAAAGTGAGTGAATATTTGGGGCGGGATTTTTAAAAAGGCACCATTCACCCCCCCCCCTCTGTTGCTATTTCCGATCCTACACACATACATAAAAATTTAGTTTCGCGGGCACAAGACTTACCTCTTCTTGAAGCTCACGACACGATCTACAACTTTATACTTGTAAAATCCACGATTCGAACAAAAACTACTCAAATCTCCGTGTTTTCCTCCTCTCTTCCCTTCACTTTCTCCTCGCTCTATCTTCACTTCAGTGCAAATGAGCGTTACGCCTTCGACATCCCTCCCTTGCGGCTGTGGTTCTGCGTTTTGAAGTATGCATGCAGCACTCATGGAGAGGGGCGTTCCTACAAGACACGTGTGCGGCGAGCGAAGAAAGCAATGCGCTGGGGCTTTTCCTTCTTCGGCGGCAATTATTCGCGCGTGCGCGAGATTCCGCGGTCGGCAATTATTCGCGGGAAAGCGACGCGCGCTCGGAGCCAAAGCAGCGGTCGGGCGGGCGGGCGGCGCTCGGGTGAAGCGACGCGTGCTCGGCGGAAGTCGCGTGCTCGGTAGCGTCGCGAGCGATCGTGCGATCAGTACCGCACGGCCGGATGAGCGATCGCGATCGTGCGGTACCTGACCGCACGACCGGGCCACGTGGCGACCTCCCGTGATCGCACGCTCAAAAGGGGTCCAGTTTTGGAATTTTTGCCTTCGGGGGGTCAAAATGGAATTTCGGTGATGTATGGGTCCAACAGTGTCCAAAATTCTCCTTCCACGCCACCCGGGCACTGCATGTCCCCCTTCCACGGCTCCCTTACGTAGGGAGGTGCGTCCCGGGCCCCACCACGCGTAGGCTCGTGCGTTGCCCAGCACGGATGGGCGTGGCTAGCCCGGCGCGCGTGCGTCTTGTTGAAGCGGTAACTTAATCCACTCAATCAATCTCTAAAAATAATAGATCAATTACAATAAACATCAATTAAGAGACAACACCAGAACATAGCTCTTATTGATCTCTGATCTATTTTATATGGTACAATATCTCTCTATTTATAGTATAAACCACTAGGAGTAATTCGATATTTATCTACACGGAACCTTCTAGATTTCATAATATTCCTCTTTCGTGAATACCACGGAATACACATATCTCATCAAAAACTCCTCTGAAAAACACGGTAGGAAAAAGGGAGTGTTATCCTTATGTAGTTTGTCCATGCCTATAATTGACCCACTAGACACATTGGAACTTTTTGCGAATTGGCGCATTTGCCCATGTAGTGGCAAAAATTGTACTCATCATGAATTAGCTAATTGCGATCGAAGAGGATTTAAATGAGAATCGCATGTCACTAATTACAAGTAACCTGAAATCATGAAACCGTGATTTTGGAAACCTAAAATCCTAATTTTTAGAAACACTGAAATCACTTAGAGTAGTCATGTGGTACTAAACTTCGCACATTCAAGTGACAAATTATGAAACCCTAATTTTGTAAACCTGAAATCCTAATTATGGAGACCTAACCCTTAATTTTGGAGACCATTTTATAACATATAAAATTATAGAAAAACTACACAATCAAATGCGCTATGTTAGGAGCCATAAAAATCATCTTTGTTTGGACCTCATTTTCTATATTAAAATTTTATGAAAGCAGTGCACTTCAATAAATTTTGAGGAAAATTCAGAATAGAAACAATAATGGAAAATTACACAAGTAAGGACATTATGTCGAAAGACCAACAAAAATTCAAAATTTAAAGCCCATTTGGTATATTTAATCATTCATAAAAAGCATACTTAAATGGATTTTCCTGAAAATTTGGATCAATTCTTGTCAGTGCTACGACGGTGACCATGCCGTGCTACGGTTGCTAATTTGTTAATTTACGTGGACTGTATAAGGTGGCGTATCAAAAGTGCGTAGTGTAAGAAATTATGGTGCAATTTGCACTGTAATAATCTGCAATTGCTAGAACCACAATTCTCGATGGCGCCTCAGAGCTTCGTCCTCAAGTGCCCTAGAAGCGGTGGCCCTTGGACCAATGTTACGTCCTACTATTGTGGGACAAGACTCTTGTCCATTGTGCGCATGCTAGATCTACCGCACGTGTTTTGGTTTGACGCGGCACTACTGTCCACACTCGTGGATCGTTGAAGATTGAAGATGCACACATTCCACTTTCGGTGGAGAGAGATGACTGTTACTCTGCAGGACATCGCCATGCTTACTGGTCTACCGCTGCAGGGTCCTACAGTAGTGCCACCTCCGAAGCGCCCGGATTGGAAGGTTTGTATGGTTGACAGGTTTGTCAATTGATCCCTGAGAACATAGCAGGTGTGCCACATTCGTGGATACACCAATACATGACCTGCCCGGTGGACATGACTGGTGAGGTTGTGCGGTCTTTGAGAAAAATGGTAGAGATACTTGTCTTTGAGAGCTACTAGGGGTTTAGTGATTATTTGCCTATAAATTTGTTAGCTAGAACAATGTATACGAGATTTTAGGCTATTATGGTTTCGCTCGGTTCTTGTTTGATTTTATCTTATCGACTTATATATATAACTTTATTGCTTTATGGTCATGAACTTTATGATTGTTTATATGAACATCACTGATTATTTGTTATTTGTCATTCACTTTCTTTAATTTCTATTATTATTATATTATTAAATTTTTCTATTTTTTGAGATGTATATATTTATAAAAATTTGATTTAAAAACATACGGTAGTGACCCAATATCTTGGCCGGATCCATGGCGATCGGGTCTGAAAACACTAGCTACAAGACACGTCGTGGAACTGTTTTAAGCTCCATTTCACGTCAGCGCTTACTCACGGGCACAGCTGTGGAGGCCGAACATGAGGTAGGGACAGGAGCCGATTGGCGTGCGATTAGGGCAAGGCTCGTGGCCATGTGGCGCAAAGAATTGTGACACCGTTGCAATTTTGAACACTCTACTACGGACATACTTAAGACTATGATCGATCATCGAATATGAGGTCCTCCGCTAAAAAACCGGCGCACTTTGAAATTTCCGAGTAATAACTTGTCACTAGTGAGTCATCTGAGTTGATTTATTCCAAGTGATAACAACTACTACTATGGATGAAAATGAAAGGAGAAAATGTCTCCTCCTCACTTGAAAAGGATAAAATCTCCAACTTTGGTAGAAAGATGTAAATATAGAAATGGAACTAGAAGAACAAAGGGAAATGTTTGGGCTAGAGGTGGAAGTTGAGCCGAATTATTCTAGGCCAGTCTGAGGCTCGACCGACCCTGTGCGGTCCAAGCACGGCATAGATGCGCCTCGTACTTTGCGAGTGCTCTTGGCTATACGATAATCCGCCTTGCGGAGTCAAGAGTAGGCACAACTCGATGAGATCTAATCTTTATACATGGGACGTCATTAATAAGAACCAGCTTGAAACGTGAGAAAAATTTCCGATTCCTACGAAAATTAAACTGTTTCTCTTGGGTTTCAAACAAGATCTTATCAAGCATCTTGATTCTCAAAACAACAATTAATCAGCATCTTCCAAAAGGACCTGACTTTCGCCCGGATAACCTTTGATTGTTTTGAGCGTTTTATATGAACTTCGCTGAGTGACTTTTAAGATTTATGAACACATACTAGGCAATAATTAAACATAATGGGTAGGGTTTTTTTGGGCTTGTGGCTTGATTTTCTACGGTAACTAATTTTTAATCGGAGTATCTTTTTAATATAGGGTTTACAAATCGATTGTAATAGGTAATATCTTGACTTCATCTATATCAATTAAAATTGCATACGGATACCTTTGTCTCTGTACTCTCTCTCATGAACAGCCAGAATTCAAAAATGTAAACCAAAAACTATAAACCATAGCTTAAAAGAACTCACCCAATAGATTTAACTCTGTCAAATTAATTTATTGTTTTGCCTCTTGTACCTTTAAATTTATCACAAACGCGATCCATCTTTTTTTACTGTAAGTGATTAAGGAGTAATTGAGTTGTCAGTTTAGAAAGTGAAGGATCGGAAATGGCAACAGAGGGGGTGAATGGTGCCTTTTAAAAATTTCGCCCCAAATATTCACTCACTTTTCAACCAAGAGTAAACTGAAAACAGCAATGAAATCTTATCAAAACAGCAATGAACTGTACTCTAAAACAGCACTAAGAACTGCAGAAAACTGCACTACAAAACAGCACTGCTGGCTGAGAATAGAGCAGAGAAAACAGTAAAATAAATTGCTGTCCAAAGCAGCCTGAAAAGCACAAAGTAAAAGCTGAAAAGTACAAAGTAAAAGCAGCTCAAAGTAAAAGTTGAAAAAGCACAAAGTAAAAGCTGAAAATCACAAAGTAAAAGCAGCTCAAAGTAAAAGCTGAAAAGCACAAAGCAAAAACTGAAAAGCATAAAGAAATCAGCAAAAAAAACTAGAGATTGCAGCAAAGAAATTCATGAATACTGCTATTTTGCTCTCGGGAATGTGCTAGTCATGGGACTTTGAGAAAATTCCCAATTCAAAGCAAATTTATATCCGCAGTTCCTCAAACAAGGACACACCTCAAAATAAAATAGATGAAGAACTGGAGAGGAGACTTTTGCTATTACGAATATGCTAGCCAACTGGCTTTGAGATGAAATCCGAATTAGAGCAAAAGAATCTGCAGCAAATAGAGCATAAGTATAACAACAAGATTTTCAGATATTTGCTCTCGGAATGATCTTAGCCAAATAGCTTTGGAATAGATCCCAGTTCAAAGCAAATAAAATATAGCAGCAACTAGAGCAAGAACTTTAAACCAAAAACAAAAATAATAGAGAGAAAACAAACAGCTAGCACAAATTAAAAACACAGAACATTCATATAGAGGAGGAGAGATACCCCGGATTAGATAAAGAAAATGTTTACAACTATCTCTCCCATCTCTCATGTAAAACATACACACACATGGAGAGAACAAGTAAATCCTAACTCTCAACACGACTTTCTCTCAAGGGCACAAGCATTAGGAAACCCTAACACTCACACACATCTCCCTCTTTCTCTCTCTCAAGTGCACATCTCCCACTAAAGAGCACCTCTATTTATAGCCACCACTAATAGATTTACAAACACTTTACCCATTAGATCACAACAACTCTCCACTAATGGGTTTACACACCATTTTACCCATTAGGTCACAACAACTCTCCACTTTGCCCATTCTTTCTTAACCCAATCCACTTCCTTTTGTGCAGCCTTGCGCATTGCAAAATGCCACTCCTGCACATTCGGGAAGCTTTCTCGTTTCTTATCGCGCACGCCTTGCAACCACTTCAAGTCCTCGCCGTCTTGACACATCTCGACCGCTCGACCTCAGCACGCTTTGTGCCTAGTCCGGTCACCGTGCCTCGCCACGACTCGTCTCAAAATCCTGCGGTCATCACCGATAAGAAAACACATTACATAGTACCGCACAAGATATTATAATTAAATATCCGCATCAGTAATTAGCACAAAAATGCCCGGAACAAACTCAGACTTTTTAGAACACGTGTCAATTACTCATCACACAACCGAGATTACCTTCACATAGTCTCACAGAAAGATGTGTGTATGTCATCTTGAAAATACTATCACTTAAAGAAAACACAAGGAGTAAACACTCTCAAACTAACTTATTAATTCCCTAAGCCCTAAGGGATATGTTTGGTGTTCTGGGTGGTGCTCAGACGATGAACATGAATAGCATCTTTTTGGAGTGATAACGATTTATTTTTATGAGTACATTTTTGTAATATTGTTGAAGGTTTCGTGGCACGGGGACATGGTACGGAGATTACTACTTTAAAGATTCCATTAGTGGCTAATGATTGTGTTATGGACTCACAAGGCACGCGGAGAGTGGCCTTAATTCTTAACAAGGGTGCTTTAAGGGTGTGGTCTTTGTTTCTTCAATGATTAACCAAAAGGCTAAAGGGGAAAACAAAACGTTTACATACTTTAATTACACCTCTTTTTTTTTGTTCATCACCTCTTTTTTTTTGTTCATCGTCCTATATAGCCATTGGCAGGGCTGTAATGGAGCTGATCTCTCGGGAGCGTAGGCAGACACAGCCTAATCTATAGGTCCAATTACGTTGAATTTGAAGCTAAACTCGAGTAGGGCTCGAATAAACTCGACACTTAAGTATAGGTACGAGCTCGATGCGAACAGATTTGATGGCCTATGCAAGAGTGGGATGCTCAATTTGATGATGATTTATGATTTTTTTAACTATAGCTGATTTATAAACTAGAAATCATGTCAAAACGAGTAGGCCATGTTTCGAGTCGATACAGTTCAGTATATATATAGCTCGAACTTGGCTCATTCTGGGGTAGAGCCGAGTTGGTATCCAATGTCCTCTTGAGCGGTTTTTTCTTCATGATTTTATTATCTGGATATTTTCCTCGTATACGTAGTCATATCTAAAGAAGGTCGGTACCTGGTTATTCAGGCAAATTCTCTTTGTGTCTATATAAAAAATAATGTTTGTTTATCTCTGTGTTTTGTTTCCATGGCATGTCTTGGCGGTTTTATGGATTTACAGGTAGAGAGGACATACTGTGTATAAGATAGAGTCTGGCACAAAACAGCGACAGAGTTTTATGGATTTCAGGTATAAGGCCCCTCTTTTAGGCTCATGCGAGCCGTTTTTTGTATAGTAACGGGCCTTCAAATAAGTGTTTTTAGATATAATCTACAAATTGATTATAGTAGACACATAACGACTTTATCTATATCGATCAAAATCGCATGCCAATCTCTCTCTCTCTCTCTCTCTGTATTTCTTGCGAACAGCTATAATTCAAAAATCATAGTCATAAGTAACAGTCCAAAGAATATGTATACAAGATTGAGCAAAATTGGCTTAATGGTAGTGATGGCTTTTGGTTGAAATTTCATCAGAGTGACTTTTTTTATCAGAATCGAGTTGGTTTATTGGGCATAATTAAATTTTTAAAAAATATAAAAATAGAAAAATATGTTAGCCCATCACGGAAAAACTCACTATGCGTCTTCTGGGGGGTTCGAGTATATCCTCCACCCAGTTGCTCCAAGGGGGCTGCATGTCCTGCACGAAGGGTATAGCTGTGTTAGGAGAGAGGCTGTGATGTTTGCAATCCGTAGCCACAGTGCAACGCACTTACCTGCGGATTGTCTAGCTCGATCGACGGACCACCCCCTGGCTGCCCAAATTGCTATGTCCATAGGTATAAATTTTATGCGATGCGTTATATGAGGGTAGCATGCATCATGAAAAAGCGTTTAGTGCATTTGAACGTACCGGTGTATGTGGCCACGCCAACGACGATGCCTCAGGCCAATCCACAGTGTAATGCTGCATGTCGTATCTCTCGTATGTCTAGGCGAACCACTAGTCACACTCACGGAGGTTCTATTGATTGTCATGTGCGAACATGGGCAACAAATCATCCCGATGCTGCAGCAAGTTAGGGTCGCTACCTGAGTCGAACCATGGCAGCCCACTGAGGAAGGCCTGCCCTGCATCTCCTCTTTGATGATGACGGCTGGAGCAGATTGCCATCCCCCAGCAAGTGCTGCAAGAAAGAAGTGGTGGTCATAGATACATTACAAAGGAGCATACAAACAAACAGTGAGGTCCACAGGTCGCAGTCAATGTACTGCTAGCCTGAGGCGCACAAAGGCTACGTGAATGGAGCTATGATACTTCCTGAGTGCGACGGACGTGCGGAGGGACGGGCGAAGGGTGATGGGAGTGGAGGCTGTCCTTGTTGCCTGTCCCATAGTGCCATGGATTCTCAACAGTACGCACGCGCGTCGGGCTAGCCACGCCCATCCGTGCCAGGGCAACGCACGAGCCTACGCGTGGTGGGGCCCGGGACGCACCTCCCTACGTGAGGGTCCGCGGAAGGGGGACATGCAGTGCCCGGGTGGCGTGGAAGGAGATGCAGCGCACAAGTAGAGTGGTAGGGCGGTATCCGCAGCACGGGCGCGCGGGAGCGTGCAGTAGCTCCAGCCAGACGCGGACGGTGGGGTACCGTGCAACCCAGGTGCGGTATCAGCCCAGACAGGGAAATACCAAGCATGTGGGCTACATCAGGAAATTACGCGTCGCATGGGGCCACAAAAGGCAATAATTCCAAAATTGGCTCAGTGGTTCGTATTCACGTTGAGGTCGACCATTTTCTTGGTCTTGCACAGTGAAAGCTTCTAGCTCGAGGAGATTGGCTCATTTAATTTGGGCTAGAGCCTAGCCACTTTCTAAAACTCACGACCTTAAGTTATAAATTTTTATTTTTACGATCGTAGTCGTTGACTTGACCATGAAACCCTAACAGTTCGTTATCCGCACGTGATTTGCTTGCCAGTTCACTTTAGATTTTCAATTGCATTGAAGTTCCTGACAGGCAATTTCATTTCCCATGCAGAGCAATCGCCGCTCTTTGTGCCCTCTCCTTGTTTCTCTTTTCTACGCGTACTTTGTGAGTGCTCTTGGCTATATGACAATCCGCCTTACGGAGTCAAGAGTTGGCACAACTCGACGAGATCTAATCTTTATGTATGGGACGTCACCAATTAGACTTTATTTGGAACGTGAGAAAAATTCTGGATTCCTATAAATATTGAACCGTTCTCTTGCGTTTCAAACGAGACCTATTGAGGCATCTTGATTCTTCAAACAAATATTAATCAGCATCTTCCAAAAGAACTGACTTATGCCCGGATAATCGTATCATAAGATTACAATTCACCATTATAATATCACAAGTTATACCTCTCGTCTCTGATGCAGCTCGGGTAGGCCTTCTTGGTGGCCGCCTCACTGTAAGTAGAAAAAACAATGGAGAGAGGGAGCCCTAAACACCACAAAATAGCAACACAAAGTTGCAGAATCAAATACTAGAAGAAACAATGGAGAGAGCCCTAACCACAAAGAGGTTGATTGAGGAGGAGACAGTAAGGATCCTGGGGAGATTTTGAACGTATAAATTGTAGAGTATGGGTTTAAATGAGTATTTATAGGGGAGAGAGAGGTTGGACAATCTGTGGGGTGTGGGTTGGTCGGTTTTTATTGGCTGAAATTGGGTTGGGGAGAATTGATGGGCCTAACGATCAGAATTTATCACAGAAGAACCGTGATATTGGTTATATATATACTGATACAATATAAACAACTAGTTTTAAAATATGAAATAACAATGTTCTGTATGGCTTATATATATACTCATTTGAAAGGTTTCGACGAGATCTACAACTTTGCAGTTGAGATAAATCCCAAATTTCGAAGAGAAGATCAAATATTTTGACAAAAACAGAAATAAAAACTTCGATACAAATTTGAGGCTAAAGATGGCGATTTTGGGGTCTTCGAGCGACTAGCACAAGCGATCGTTTTTGGATCGGGCTCATCGTTAGTTTTCCAATGAGTATAAGAACGTCGAAAACCGACACCATGTGCAAAAGTTATACTCGTTTCTTGAAGATGTGTCAAAGCGAATTCTACTTAAACTCAGTAGAAATTATGAAATTTTAGAGGTGTGTTGGGCGAAACATATCACAAGCGGTTCTTAATAAGAGCTATGCGTGATGCTGTGATTGTATTCAATACAGGCTGTTTTTATAAATTATCTGTGATAAGGCGTATAATATAAATATTTTTGCAGTAGTGACGTACTAAGCAATAATTGAACACAATAGATTTAACTGTATTTTTTTTTGCCTCTTGTACCTTCAAATTTATCTCAAGCGCGATCGATCTTTTTTTTACTCTTAGTGATTAAGGAGTACTTGAGTGGTCAGTCTAGAAAGACGTGTGTATATCATCCTGAAAATACTGATAATCATTCAGAGAAACAAAACACCAAGGAGTAAACACTCCAAAATTATTGGGAATAAATCCACTTTACCACTCTTAACTATGACCTCACCCTGATTTTAAACCTTTAATTTCAAAACCATTTATTTTTCACCTTTGAACTATTAAAATCATTCATTTTTTAATCTAGCTTGGTTTCATAAAAGAACAGGTCCACTTTACGACCGTTAACTTTGACCTTGGTCCAATTTTTAACTTTTAACTTCAAACTGTTTACTTTTTTATCATTGAACTTTTAAAATTGTTTATTTTTTAACCCTAGGTTGATTTCATAAGTGCTTTTCAACGGAGAAACATATGGATGGAGTGCTCCAAGAAGTGGCGGGCTAGGAATGGCACCAATGATGAGAGGTACGAGTGAGGGCAAAACGGAATGCTCGCGATATAATAAACCTTTTGTCATTCGTGCTTTTCAGTAAATTCGTCAATAAAGTGTAAGCAATTTCATCTGACTGTAAAATGAAATGTATATGGTCGTTTATGTGGTTTCTATTTTAGTGATGCCGTCACATGGCCAACATACACCACCGTAGTTATGACAGTAAACTCTTACAATGTGTCTAGTAATTTCGTTAGTATAGTGTAAGCTATTTTATCTAGCTATAAAATAAAATGTATCTGATTATATAAATGTGGTTTTTATTTTTATGGCCGCCGTTACATAGTTAGCATTTGCCACGGCTAGGGGTGACAGTATCAATAAAATTCCATATAGCTTCGACGTATATTTATTTATTCCCAATGGCTTTGCTACTAATGTTAGTTTTTGTATTAAAAAAAGGATCACCAAAAGAACTGATCGAAATCAGATAAGGACGAAGGTAGGCCAACCGCACGAAGCAACACCTTCATTTGTAGCTAGGTGGCAAGCTTCCTTTCCTCTTCCTCGCATCCTCCCAGCAGACGCTCATGACTCATCCCTTAGTTTCCCCGCATATCCGAATAAGTTTGCATAATCCTTGGCTAGCATACTTCCTAATAACTTACTACTAGCTGTTCTTCTGAAAAGTGCGAAAGAGCATCTGATACTACGGTACGTAAGGCCTATTGTATTGTTCTTGAGCGGTGTTTTTCTTCATGATTTTATTATCCGGAGATTTTCTCGTATACATAGTCATATCCAAAGAAAGTCAGTACTTGGTTATTCATGCAAATTCTCTGAGTCTATATAAAGAATAATGTTTATTTATCTCGCTGTGTTTGTTTCCATGGCGTGTCTTGGCGGTTTTATTCTGAAATCAGTTCAAATAGTGTGCAGTGTTCAGAGAAATTACAGGCAGATAGGACACGCCGTATATAACGTAGAGTCTATATAGCACAAAACATCGACAGAATTTTATGGATTTCAGATATATGCCAATGCAAATATCCCAGTTCAAAAGAAGTCTGTACTGATCTGTTCTCGTTTGTGTGCTTCAGTATACTCATGGAGTCGGAGCTTGTGTATGTGTACCCGCTACCTTTGGTCCAGTGGTAGTCGCCGGTCATTTTAATTTCGAAGTGGTACCCTTGATAAAGGCCTGTAAAAAATACATTGTTATAATTCTGCTCATTCTGTACTACTCATATATGAGTAAATTCGCATATGATATGCTGGATCGCCCACTGCCGCGATTCAAGCGGTGGATCAAATTTCTTGGCCTCAGTACACGCCATGCCAACATCAGGATCTACTTCGACACAGCCGTCGTTGTGCTGATTTCTTATGTGTCACTACTTCATATCAACTTGGACTGCTACATCCGGCTCTTCGTCTTTCCCCTCATCACACTTGGCTTCGTCATTGCGCTGTGCTACAAGGAGCTCTGCGGTGAGAGTAGATCGCAGCGAAAGACGAGAAGAAAACGAAAGATGAGCAGTGGCGCCGGTGAGGCTAACCTGAGCAGTACTGGTACTTCTGCAGCGAAAGATGAGGAGAAGAAAGCGAAATCCCGGCTGGAGCTCAAGGCAATATCAGTAGTTCCTACTGGGTGCTATGCGTGATGGGACAGTTTCACCGTGCAGCTGACAGATATGCCGTCTCCCAGTTCCTTCTCTTCCTCAGCTCCACGCTGGGGGCGCTGACGCTGATGCTGGCACGGCTGGTGCCCACCGGAGTCACTCCCGTCTTAGCACCGGCGTCGGAGTTGCTCCACAAGGCCTCGCTTGTAGCGCTGCTGGTGACCGTGCACACAGTGGCCGCGGAGCTGCTAGGTGAGGAGTGAGGACGTGGTGATGTTCTGCCTTCCGGAGTTTGTGCCGGTGCTCCTGTGGTTCAGCGTTCACCTCGACCGGCACAGCCCTATCATCACCGTTGACAAGATAAGAAGGCACAAAACTGGTCTCTTTGCTCTCTGTGCAGTGGTAGCTGCTGCTTTCGCGTACCTAGCGGCCTCCATGGATGAATCAATGCTCTCCAGGTGCACGAAGACTTTGGTGTCTTGTGTTGTTTCAGGGCATCTAATCTACTATGTTGTGTTCATGCTATGTCAGTGGCCGGGACAAGCTGGCACCGCCACTACTACCTCTCCGAAGGAGGCCGTCAAGCTACTCCAGTTTTGGGCAAACGTTTTGCTGATAGCAGCGGCTGCGTTGCTAGTACTTGAGTATCTGGCTGCTGTCCGGCTTGGTCTGCGTGAACCAATGTTTGCTGCACTAGCCAAATTTTTTAACGACTATTGATTGACAATTTAGCTGGGAGAGCACAGACAAATGCTTTTCGGTGGCAGTGTGTTGTCATTTTTAAGAATTGTCAGAATACCATTGCAACATAAGTCGTATGTATGGGGTAGAACAATTGATATTGGTTTGATATTATTCGTTCGTCTTAATTCTGTTCATGATTTTTGTAGTAAAATGCCCGAAGTTCCTCTTCCATGTTGCTTCGATGTATAATGTGCGTCTTCTTTCATCATGCAATTCTCCTTTGTATGGAAAGAATTTTCTTCCATGTATTTTGAGTGTTCAGCATGTGGTGCCTCCAGCTAACATTCCAATTTCGTAAGTCGAACATGGGAAGATGACACTTCATTCCAATGTTTTAATGTTCAGATGTCAAAACCAGAATATGCAAACCCGAATCTTCTATATATAATTCATTTGTACATGAACACACTAATGCTGTCTAGCTCCATCAAAAAAGTCAAAGAAGAAATTTATGAACCTAGGTTTAACTCTAGGAGAACTTGAAACTAAAGGTCTAGCTCTAGAAATACTCATAGATGAAGGGACTCCTCTATTGAACCTTAAGGCACACACCTGCTCCATCTTCTCAAACTTACGCTACAAAAGCACAACTCAACATAGTGGCCATTCTTCTAGTTGTGAAACTAACGGCCATGCTAACTAGGGTCATGACCGCGATCGATATGCTCGATACCAGCTCTGTCGGACCGAATTTTCAATCCGAATCCTCGTGATTTCACCGCATATTCCTAGATCGGTAGATAGTGCTCACAAATACGATCGAATATCAAAGTACATATCATGCGAAATCGTAATTATAATAGAATACTTACTCACGGGCGATTGGGCGAAAGCAGCAAGTAGCAATGAAGCGAAGCACAGGTGAGATCCACGAACATGCCCACAGCAACCAAGCGGGGTTCGTGACCTAGTTCTTGGCCTTTCCATCTTTTTCTTCACCATGGCTTGGCGCATTCTGAAGAGTAGCAGTTCGACTCGATTACGGAGTTTTGTTATGCGAGTGTGAGCACACCAACCACTGTGCTCAGCGAGCCAATACACAGAATGCAATATATATATAGAACATGCATGGCTTGACAAGAATAGGCTCAGGTTTATTTTATTTTGCCGGAAGTTGCATTTTAGAAGACTTAATATATCTGTATAAGAAATTCCTAGACTTAGCCTTTAGACCCAAAATTTGTAATACTTTTGAATAAAAGATTTTATAGAATAAGTACAGATCTCATCCATTACCCAAGTTGCTTGTACCACAAACCAGTTTTCAACGTTATAACCACTTAACTTTCCACTGGGACGACACCCAGGATAACACAAACTAGACAGTCTTTTGTCCTTCATTTTCCCATTCCGGATCCTAACCTTTTAAAAATTGTTTTAAAACAGAACTATATCGGAGTTAAGTTTTCATGTCCGCCCTTGACCGTGGGCACAGCTATTCAAATAGTTTTGACTCTGCAGAGTTTGTACACTTTCACCACAAGAGACAATCCGCTCATTGCCCCACATGATTCCTTAGTTATGCCGTTGAGTAGATCATCACAATAACCTTTTAACACTACCTGGCCTTAGGGTCTCATCTCACCCTATGAGTCTAGTCCACTTGCGGTGGGACCCATAGTTGCGCGGGATGTTAATCACTCTTTTACTAGCGCCTTAAGGCTCCACTTCCCATACGCTAGTAAAATAAGAGAAACAAGTCACTCTCCACTGGTGTCCCTTCAGCCCCTCCTTGCCATAGCCTTCTTTCCCCCAGGTTGTGAGATGAGTCCGAAGTTTGGTAGGGTTTACTTAGCCAAGTTGCACTTTGTAGACTTGTAGTTGTACTGTTTTACAGTAGGAGGTCATGACCCGATTCGGTCCTTGATTATCTGGGCGGTTCTACCACAAACCGCACTCTCGTGCACACCGATGCACCACACCCTCGAACCATCCGCTCGGACACACCCAGAAATTTTGGAGATTTTAGGGGAGTATAAAATAATACTCATTTCAGAAACACACGACCACTTTCTCCACAACTTTTCCCAAAAATTGCTCTTTGAATTTGCATATGACATTGGAACATTGTAAATACCCCTGAGACTAAGCAATGCTATGCCAAGTAAAATAAACATAACCGATTCTTTTGAAA
This sequence comes from Melocanna baccifera, assembly GCA_036346265.1. Classification (NCBI taxonomy): domain Eukaryota; kingdom Viridiplantae; phylum Streptophyta; class Magnoliopsida; order Poales; family Poaceae; genus Melocanna; species Melocanna baccifera. The sequence goes on from JAYEVJ010000102.1 coordinate 45,126, forward strand.
CTCTACATTTATAAGTTTTTCCTAGGGTAACAATGTTCACAGTATAAATGTGCTAGAAGGATATAATAGTAGCACTTGTTAAATGAGCAGCTAGCTAAAGCATGAAATCCAACATAATATAGCACATAAAATAATAGCATGCATTTGATAATTTGAATCTAAATAATTTGAAAAATAGGTATTCAAAATGATCAAAGTATTGACTCACCTGGCGCGGTTTTACCATAGTCTTGAGCTCACTCGAAGCTTTCTAATTGGTTGATCTCGAGCTTCGGATCTTTTCGTCTTACGGATCTTGGTCTTGCTAGATTCACTGATCCTCCAGGATTCCAATCTTTAATTACGCGCTAAGCAATGGAATGCAAATAACTCAAAAAGATCCAAGCAATTCCAAATAAACTCAATTTAACTTTATTATGAATTAAAGGGTGACTTTTGGGTTGGATTGACTGGATGCAGAAATTTGACGGAGTCAACAGGATTGGAGCAGAGCGGAGAATGACAAAAGGATAAAGGATGTGTTATGGTGGGAGGAGTATTCGCTAGATCATCCCGCTTCGGGCTCAAAGATGGCTAGACATAGCCAACTGTATAATACCATGGCTCAACCCACTTTATTTAATAATCTTCTTTTTTTTAATTTTATATTTATCAAGGAAATTCCACGAATTAGGGTATACTTATGGACAGATGTATGGATTTAGCTTAACTGTATTTTGTCGAGCGCTAACATTTACGAGTTAAGACATGCGTTACATACACAATGTATGCGATTTTTGATTTATCCAATTAGTTCATACTTTTAGAGATGTATTATTTTATATGGTCCTAATACTAGCTTATTTATTAAAACACGATCGGCTAAACTATTTTATTGACTAGGGCTCAGGGTTAATAGACGTGCCATATGCTCCTATTTGAGTTTATGTAAATTACTTGTATTAGCTACCATTTAAAATGGGTTTCATGTCATTTAAATCTTCACTTCCATATAGTTTACCCAATGTATCAATAAGGCCTACTTTTAAAAGATAACTAACTTGTCATACTTCTTTTCCTTAAGTTCTAATGTCTAAATATCATAGTTATGATTTAGACTTATATTAATTATCTACAACCTTTGCTAATATGAAAAGAGATGTGATTTATTCTTTATAAAGTAATCAATTTGTTAATCATGATTAACATGTAAATCTTTGTCAATATCGAACCTTTAATCCTTTCATCTTGCATAAATATTCAATACCATTGTTTCAATTCGCCCTACCCTCACTTGTTAATTATGAGTTACACTTTTATACTTAAGTTCAATTATAAAACATATCTCATCACCTTTGCTCCATTGTTTAATTTCCTAGATTTACATTTGAGTTTGGCAATTCATGAAAGAATGTAAATATGGTTTATCCTCTAGTTGCCACATCCATAGCTAGACTATATGCCATTATACCTTCATTTGATTTTTAGCAATTCCTTATCTTGCATGTATATTTATATGTATATTCAAAGTTAGATTATATATGCTATTACACTCCATATAAGCTTTTGCTAATCGAATTGTCCCTTAACAAAGTAGACCTACATGCCACACACCTAAACATTAGCCAGAGGATGATACCAAAAGAAAGGAGGGGTGGCCTCGGTGGTTTTGTTTTGAACTGGGCAGAGGAACCTTCGGCCAGGGGGGTAAGGCAGCACAGGGGGCGGTGGCGCAGGCTCTTGGTGTTGGTGGCGATGGAGGGGCAAGGCCGATGACCGGATGGTGATAGTAAAATAGGTGCTTTGGGGTCTTTGCGAGGCTAGAGGCGGCGGCGCACCGGCCAAAACGGCACCGAAGGTCAGTGATGGTGGCTCTTCGCGGCCGGCTGTGGGGGAGAAATGAGGCGGCGGCGCTACGGTGGAGGGGATAGGAAGGGGAGGTAAGCATGAGCAGGAGAGGATCCAGAGGAACCCACCTGCGGTGTTGACTTGGCCGGAGAGGTATCGGAGGAGGCCGGTGACGAAAGCCATGGCGGCGGCGGATGGTCACGTGGAGGAGCGCCGGTGGGGAAGAGCCGGGCGAAGGTTGGAGAAGGTCGGGGAGGCCCGTCAGTAGGGAAAGTCTTTTTCGGTCGAATTATTTTTATACTGAAAATTCGGCTTTACTGTGTTAGCATGACGTCAGCCCTGGGAATTTAATAATAAAACAGAGGCTGACAGGTGGGGCCGATCTACGGTGGATCTGGTCCACGGACCGGGCGATGCTAAGGTGGCACTCGGGCGCGCGGGGGAGCGAGGTGGCGCTGGCGTGGCAGGCCTGGCGTGGGTGTGGCGTCCATCGGGTGGCCACATCGGTTACCACGTCGCCACCGCTGGCGGCGTGGCATGGCGGCGGTGGCGCTCGGGACCAATGGTCGCGGCGTTCGGCAGCGGTGGCGCTGGCCAGGGGTGCTAATTGTAGAGAGAGCACGGGAGTGCGCCGATACCTAGCGCGGATCCCGAGGTGACCGGAGGAGGAGGCAGCGGAAAGGGCAGCGGTTGGAGGAGGGTTCACGGTGGCGGAGGAGCCGGTGGCACAAATGCTCGGGGCCGAGGGGGCTTTTGGTCGCCGGGGCACGAGCAAGGTCAGAGCAATGTTGGTGGGGCGCGGGGAGGCTTGAGGCGGCGGCGATTCCTCACCGGAGTAGGGGAAGCCGGCGGACAGGAAAATTGGGCTCGGGAGGCCGGTGCTCGGATGCCGATTGAGCGAGGAGCGGTGTGAGTAGAGGGTGCTCGGGAGTCCTTTTATAGGCGGGGAGGAGGTAGCGGCGCGCGACCGTCTGCCGGAGTTGAAGCAGGCGGGAGGTAATTGCGGCGTGTAACGAGCGCAATTGGAGTCAATTAAGCTGAAAGCAGAACGGTGGAGAGGAATTTGAATGTGCATTAGTGCGGTGGGGTGATCGGGAAGAAACGAAGCTTTAAAAGCTTTGGTTTCGGCTAATAAGCGGCGTGGCGGAGATCGCACGGGAAGAAAGGCAAGCGATCGGGAGATAGACACGACGGCGGGGCCCACCGGTCAGCGAGAGAGGAGGAAGGAAAGGGGCGGGCGATGGTCGGATGCGCGCCAAGTGGCGAAGGGGAGAGTGCGGCCGTTGGATTGAGCGGCGGTAAGTGAAAGAGGACGGCCACGATTCCATCGACAAGCGAGATTAAATCAAGCTGTTGGGGTTTGGACGAAGGGTAAGTGGCTGCGGACGGCGGGATTTGATCCGACAATGGCGAACGGCCCGATCACACCACGTGTCGGCTAGAGAGGAGAGGAAGGCGGTGAGAGGGTTTTAATGAGATCGGACGGTGAGGTTAGATCCGCGGTGGGGATCGGCCCGATGGTTGACACGCGCAGCCCGAGAGGTTTTGGATTTAATTTCTTTTAAAGATTTTCCAGAAATGCTAATAAGCTTTAAAATGCTCAAAAATACTAAATAAATTTTAAAAATTCCAGAAAAATTCAGAGAATTATCTGGAACTATTCTAGACTTAATAAAAATATTTTCAACCCATTTTGATAATTGGATTTTACAAAAACACAAATTGACTTTAAAGGGAGGGTTTTAAATCTTTGCAAATTCCTAAAAATTATTATAATTACATATTTGACTTTAGGAAAATGAAATGCATTTTTCTTTACCCTTGTAAAATGAAATACTTTTATTTTGGCTTTCATGTAATGGCAATTTTAAATTTTCTCTTTTCAAGGCTTAGCATAAAATCCAGAAAAATCCAATAAATCCTAGAAAACATTTTAACAAGGGAAATAAAATTTTTGGGATGTTACGCTTTGTCCAAGATGAATATGCTTGCTCTTAGGGATAATATGAGATTCCTAGATGATAAATGCTATATTGCTTAATGATGTTTTTGCTAGGTCGAAATCTCATTTACTTTGTGTTTGTTGTGAGAATTTGCATGTGAAGGTTGATAAATTGAATACATCTCTTGCATGCTTAAAATCTGAAAAAGAGAAAACAAAATTGACTCACTGCACATGTGTAGAGGAGTTTGAGTTTGCTCAGGGCAGGATTAGTGAGCCAAGTGCTTATGTTCGTTTTAATAGCCTAGCTTCTCTTGTTTTGTGGTTGTACTAGCTATGTCCCTCATGTTGATCCAATTCATTAATGGTTTGCATTTTTCATCTCTCGCATATAATGTCCTCGTTTGAGAGATGGTGTAAATGCTTTGAGGAGAGAGCGCGATGATATAAGCGCTGAATTTTGAAACTTAGTCACCTCCTTGCATTTGGATTTGGATCTTTCTAGTAGTGAGTTTGGTTCTATTATTGCTGGCTCTTGTGTCATAGCTTTAGATACTCCTATTTTGGCTAGTGCAACTCTTGCTGACTCTTCCAGTGTTGTCCAAAGGATTTCTAAAGACAAGGGTACTTCTTTCTCACATAATACTACATCTCTTAAAAAAAGTATCATTGCACTTTTTGTAAGAAGAATGGACACATTGTTGAGTTTTGCTTTCGCCGTGTCAAGCACGAGTGTCGAGTTCATCGTCGAGCTTTTAGGGACACACATCGCCCATCTCATGGCATGTGTTGACCCAGTGCCGACACGAGGTCTTTATGCTTGTTCCAAGGGACTTCTCTTTCGAGTAAGGATGGTGTTTTGTCCTTCTGGACCGTGTCTCTTAATAGACCTTTGCACCATTGCTCATTTTGTGAGAATGATGAACATCATATAGACTCTTTCTTTTGGCATGCCAAATGCATGCATCGAGTTCATGCTTCTAAATCTCTAATTGTCCATAGCCTTTCTCATGGCATGACCACTCGTGAGTCTAGCATGAAAGCTCGTTTTGTTGGTAGCTTCCTTGATACCTTTTTGGTGGTGTTTACGGCGTCGTGGATTTCGCTCTCATGATTTTGTTTTTGTCCACGTGCTGTCCTAAGGAAGGATTTCCACCATTTCTCAAGTGGTGGACCTCGTTTTCTCAATCGAGGTGCACACCTATTGTGAGGAGTAGTTGTGAGATCTTTTGGTGCTCTTGGTGGTTCTTTTCTTAGTGCTTTCGTGTAAGATATCGCCGCTTTTCAGAGATGTCACTTGTTTTTCTAATCAAGTTGTTCACTTTGCGTACCTCCAAGATTGGATTTTCTTGCATGAATCATCCCTTGCATCATACTAACTTGCATACTTCTAGTGTGGGTGTGTCAAGTTTTGGGTTCCCAAGTACTTGCTTACTAACCATTCGGGATCCAAGACTCGGACACCTTGTTCTTCTCATGTGTAGGTATCGAGACGCTGAATGGAGAACTAATGATTTTTTGGATTCCAGTCTTTTACTTCATCATATGATTGCAACACTTAATGGTTCTCCACTCCTTTTTGATGGCCTCCTAGAGGCATATGCTTTCACGTTTGACGTTTTCACCTACTTTGTGAGCTATCCTATACCTTCATGCCTTTATATTTATGTCTAATCATAATTGGCATGTTGTGGTTGACCATGTACTCACTTGTACCATATTGGCATGTATTATTCATGTTACATTCTTACCATGTCTTTATGTGTATTTTGCTTATATATCTATGTGCTAGTTAATTATTCATCCTTTGTAGATATATGAGTTTTATCTTTATGAGCATGTATTATTCTTGCACTATTTTGTATAATGCTCTTACTTGTATTCCATGTATTCATATGCTTATTTGATGTCATCATACCATGTATATGCATGATTTGCCCATGTCATATTTCTTTTGCATACTTGGTATTGTGATATAACAATTGTGGATACATGAGATTTCTTTATTGCTTTTAGCATATGATATTCAGTTTTATCATTTGTCATGCTTTTAGCTTGCTCATATGCGCATAGGCTAGAATTTTGATTATGATTTTCTTGTTTTCTTGAGCTTGGCTTTTCATTATGAGCATATGTTATCTAGATGTATTCACTATCATGCTTATGAGATATCTTGCTCTAGGTATCCTTATATCCATGTTAGCATATCTTTTTCCTGATCCTTGTTAACATAATTTAAGCATGTTTTTGTTTTTCGACATGTTTTATGCTTACATGGTGTTGATAATACATATGGTATTGCTAATTATGGACAGATGAGCTTTGCCATAGCTTTTCTTGCATCCTTTGACCTTGATTGTATGAGTGCCCTTGAAAGATCGGAAATGGCAACGGAGAGGGGGGTGAATGATGCCTTTTAAAAATTCCGCCCCAAGTATTCACTCAGTTTTCAGCCAAGAGCAAACTGAAAACAGCAATGAAGTCTTGTCAAAAATAGCAGTGAACTGCACCCTAAAACAGCACTAAGAACTACAGAAATCTGCACTACAAAACAGATCTTTGGTGAGAATAGAGCAGAGAAAACAGTAATAAAAATTGCTGTCCAAAGCAGCCTGAAAAGCACAGAGTAAAAGCTGAAAAGCACAAATTTAAAACAGCTCAAAGTAAAAGCTGAAAACACAAAGCAAAAGCTGAAAAGCATAAAGTAAAAGCAGCTCAAAGTAAAAGCTGAAAAGCACAAAGCAAAAGCTGAAAAGCACAAAGCAAAAGCAGCTCAAAGTAAAAGCTAAAAAGCACAAAGCAAAAGCTGAAAGGCATAAAGAAATCAGCAAAAAGAACTAGAGATTACAGCAAAGAAATTCATGGATACTGCTATTTTGCTCTCGGGAATGTGTTAGTCATGGGACTTTGATAAAATTCCCAGTTCAAAGCAAACTCATGTCCGCAGTTCCTCAAACAAGGACACACCTCAAAATAAAATAGATGAAGAACTGGAGAGGAGACTTTTGCTTTTAGGAATATGTTAGCCAACTGGCTTTGAGATGAAATCCGAATTAGAGCAAAAGAATCTGCAGCAAGTAGAGCACAAGTATAACAAGGAGATTTTCAGATTTTTGTTCTCAGAATGATCTTAGCCAAATGGCTTTGGAGTAGATCCCAGTTCAAAGCAAATAAATATAGCTGCAACTAGAGCAAGAACTTTAAACCAAAAACAAAAATAATGGAGAGAAAACAAACAGCTAGCACAAATTAAAAACACAGAACATTCATATAGAGGAAGAGAGATACCCCGGATTAGATAAAGAAAATGTTTACAACCATATCTCCCATATCTCATTTAAAACATACACACACATGGAGAGAACAAGTAAACCCTAACTCTCAACACAACTTTCTCTCAAGGGCACAAGCATTAGGAAACCCTAACATCCACACCGATCTTCCTCTTTCTCTCTCTCAAGTGCACTTCTTCCACTAGAGAGCACCTCTATTTATAGTCTCCGCTAATAGGTTTACAAACACTTTACCCATTAGATCACACCAACTCTCCACTAATGGGTTTACACACCATTTTACCCATTAGGACACAACACCTCTCCACTAATGGATCATCTCTTAACAAAGTCCACTTTGCCCATTCTTTCTTAATCCAATCCGCTTCCTTTTGTGCAGCCTTGCGTATTTACCAAAATACCACTCCTACACCTTCCTGGAAGCTTTCTCGTTTCTTACCGCGTACACCTCGCAACCACTTCGAGTCCTCGCCGTCTTCGACACATCTCGACCGCTCTGACCTCAGCACCACCTGTGCCTAGTCCGGTCATCTGTGCCTCGCCACGACTCCGTCTCAAAGTCCTGCAGTCATCACCGACAAGAAAACGCATCACATAGCACCGCACAAAATATTATAATTAAATCGTTAGCATCCATAAATAGCACAAAATGCCCAAAACAAACTCTAACTTTCCAGAACACGAGTCAGTTACTCATCACGCAACTGGGGTTACCTCCACATGGTCTCTCAATCTCCCCCCTTGATGAGTATATTGACAAACACAGAAAAAGCATAAAGTTGAGTTTGAGAGTTAAACATGGTCTAAAAGAAAATCAAGGTAACTAAGACCATATCGACAAAAGAGAAAACTAGAACAGAAACTGAAAGAGCAAATTTTTCTGCAAAGCTCCAGAAGTCTTTTTCTCCAAAATTCTCCCCCTTTTTGGCAATAAAATATTTTCTAGCAAATATTTTCAACCTATAATGGCATTTAGTTTTTATAAACACAATTTAACTTTCAAAAGGGAGTTTTTAATTTCTAGTAAATTTTGAAAAATTACTAAAATTATGGAAAAGCTTAGGAAAATAAAATAAACTTGTTTTGGCTTTAATGAAATGGAGAATTTAAATTTCTTACTCAAGGCTTGAAAAAATAAAATCCAAAAAATCCAAATAAAAGCACATAAAATTTGCGATGTTACATATAGGAGTGTTAGAATCCAATCGGGGCTAGGGAGTACCTGCGGGCGATCACGGTGAGAAATTGAGGTGTGGCTCGGGCGTGGCTAAGGGAGTTGTTGGTGTCGGCGGCGGTGCTCGAGGAGGGTGCACGGTGAGGAGCTGCTCGAGGATTGTGAGCCGGGGATGGTCGGGATGGCTTCACCGTGCTGGGAGATGCTCCTAGCCTAAGGAATTGGGCGAAGAGGGGCTCAATCGCCGGTGGGCCCGATGGCCAAATCGAGGAAGAAGGAGGCTCCAGTGTGCTATGGGGCATGGGAATCCAATTAAACTTCGGTGGGAGTGAGAGGAGAGTGTGAGGAAGAGAGTGAATGCCTCGGCAGGCTTTTATAGCCACAGGGTAGGCTGTCCGCACAGAGCCAAGCGCGACTGCCATGGCGATGACGGAGGGGCGGTGTGGACATCATCTCTGTGGCCGACGGAGAGGGGATAGCGCGGTGACCAGCCGTGCGCACGGGAAAGCATGGGAGCGGTGGCGGTGGCATGGGCGGAGGTGGCACGTGATCGCCTAGAGGGCAAAACGAGGTGGCGGCCACTGTGCGGGTTTTCGGGGAGGACGGAGGCTGTGCGGCGCGCGCGTGCGAGGAGGGGACCAGAGGGACCGAGCGAGAGAGAGACAGAGAGGGGAGGGAGCGAAGGGAGGAGGGGGAAATGAGGCCGTTTGGCCGTAGGCCGTGCTGGCTGATCTCCCTCCTCTCTTTTTATTTTTTTCTTTTTCATTTTTATTTCCATTTTCATTTTTGCTTTGAATTTCCAATTGCATTTTTTAGGCACACTTGTATATATTTTTATACACAAAATTTTAGATAATGTTTTCCTCTATTATTGATGCTTTTACTTTAAATTTTCATAATTGGGGAAGTCTCCTTTTTAAACTTTAATGATTTTTGGGAGGCTTGGAAGTTTAATTTATTTCTACATATAATGCCAATTCTTTTGGTGAATTTTTGAACAAGAATTGGGATCATCTTTTTATATTCATAATTTCTTTTGAAATTCTTCTATTATCAAATATATACTCTTTCTATTTGGTATTCCCTTTTTTATTTTATGTTCTTTAACATTATATGTATATGTATATGTATATGTATATGTATATGTATATGTATATGTATATGTATATGTATATGTATATGTATATGTATATGTATATGTATATGTATATGTATATGTATATGTATATGTATATGTATATGTATATGTATATGTATATGTATATGTATATGTATATGTATACTTTCCTTTGATTTAATGGAACCTCAACCAAAAACCAATAAAATCCAAAATTTTCAAATGTCAAGAAAATGCCAAAAATTTAAAATGCCCCAAATTACACAATATCCATAGTTTCAAAAGTTGGAATGTTACAAGTCTACCCCCCCTTAAAAGGAATCTTGGCCCCAAGATTCGGTCTAATTTGAAAACAGGTAGGGGTAATCTTTCCACAACTGGTCTTTGCGCTCCCAAGTGGCTTCCTTTTGGTATGGTGGTTCCACTATACTCTACACATCTGAATGGTTTGATTTCTTGTTTTCTTCTCCACCATATCGAGGATTTTGATAGGGTGCTCCTAGTAGGCTAAATCATTTTCGATCTCGATCTCTTGTAGAGGAGTTTGGTCTTCAGCACCGAAGACACTTCCTGAGTTGGGATACATGAAACACACCATGTATATCCGATGATTCACGAGCTCCAATTGGTAGGCTACCTCTCCTCTCTTGGCCTTTATTGAAAATGGTCCAACATATCGTTGAGCGAGCTTGCCTTTGACCTTGAACCTTCTAACTCCTCTCAAAGGTGATACCTTCAAGTACACATAGTCCCCAATCTCAAATTGCAAGGGCCTTCGTCTTTTGTCCACATAACTCTTATGTCTGGATTGAGTAGCTTGTAGTCGATCCCAACTTTCTCTTCAGCTTGTTGCAGGGTCTCTGGTCCAAAGATGGAACTTTCTGCTACTTCAGACCAATGTAGAGGGATCCGGCATTTTCTTCCATACAGGGCTTCAAATGGGGACATCTTTAGACTAGCTTGATGGCTGTTGTTCTAGGCAAACTCAGCATAAGGCAAGCACTTGTCCCAATCCATAACAAAATCTAGGT
>JAYEVJ010000437.1:0-98086 GCA_036346265.1 Melocanna baccifera
AAATTGAGAGAGCACCAGTTGTATACAAAGTTCAGCAAGTGAGTTTTGGATGAAGAAAGTTGCTTTTTTAGGCCATGTCATGTCAATAGAGGGACTCGTAGTTGACTCCGGGGAAGTAAAAGATGTGTTGGATTGGAAGTCAGCTTTGTCGATGTGCAGTCGAGTTTTTAGGGTATGTGAGAATACTATCGTCGCTTCATTAAAGGATTCTCCAATGTAGCCAGACTCCTTACACAATTGCTTAAGAAGGAAAAGAAATTTGTTTGGACGCTAGAGTGAGAGAGAAGTTTTCATAAACTGAAGGAGAGTTTGACCACAACCCCAGTGCTAGTGTCGCTAGATATAAATATGGATTTCAAGATTTATTGTAGTGTTTCTCGCAAGGGACTAGGATGCGTGCTAATGCAAGATAAGAGAGTGGTAGCTTATTCCTCATGCTAGCTAAGACTGCATGAGAACTATCCCACGTATGATTTGGAGCTACCAGTTGTAGTGCACACATAGAAAATTTGGCGTCACTACCTCATGGGTAATCGATGTGAGATTTACACCGATCACAAGTGTTTGAAGTACATCTTCACCTAGGCCGAGCTCAATCTCAGGTAGAGGAGATGGTTGGAGCTAATAAAGCATTATAATGTTGGAATACATTATCACCAGAAAAGGCTAATGTAGTTGCAGATGCTTTGAGCAAAAAAAGTCTATTGCAATACAATGATGGTCAAGGAAAGTCATCCAGTTTTGCATGAGGAATTCTAGAAGCTTAGCTTGGAGTTGGTCGAGGAAGGATTCCTAGCCATGATGGAGTTACAGCCAACTTTGCATGGTCAGATTCGTCAGTCACATATTGATGGGATTGACTCAAGTACCACAAGCAACCCCAATGGGATTGGATCCAGCTCTCAGTCTATTCATGGTAGCCCAAACACAGTTGATGCATACTATGATGCAGAACATGAATGCCATGATAAATCGGCAGAATCAAGAAGCAGTTGCACCTCAGCCAACTAGACAACAATCCATGTTTGCAGAGTCCATGAGGATGAGACCACTCACCTATTCCCAGTCTTTTGAGCCTTTGGAGGCGGATGATTAGATTCGTTTAGTTGAGAAGAAGCTTAATCTTGCTCAGTGCACTAATCGAGAGAAAATGCTCTATGCCACCCATCAGCTGGAGGGAGTTGCCATAGAGTGGTGGAAGAACTACTGTGCCACTTATGAAGACCAAGAGAGCATCTCTTGGGCTGAGTTCACAGTAGCATTTCGTCATGCCCATATTTTAGAAGGGGTGATTGAGATGAAGAAGGAAGAGTTTCGTGAATTGTAGCAAAAGAACATGTCAATAAGTGAGTATCTCAACAAATTCACTCAGCTAGCTCGCTATACACTAGAGGATGTTGCTACTGATGATGCAGTTAGAAGAGGTTCAAGAAAGGGTTAAACCTAGAACTCAAAGTTCAAGTGGTGGAAAATGATTATGCTAGTTTTTAGAATATGGTGGATAAAACAATGCTTATTGAAGAAAGTCACCATGAGTTGGAGGAGTCTCGCAAGAGAAGGATGATACAACAAGGATATCAGCTGCATTAGTCCCAGAAAGCGCATTTCAACACATACCAGCCAGCGTGAGTGCCACAGCAGTCAGGTTTTAGATGTGATTATAGGAATGAATTGGCTTAGAAAGCAACAAGCAGTATTGGATTATGAAAGCAGAGCGATTACCTTGATCAACTGTAATATACCAATTTTTAGCACCTTTTTGAAGTTTTTAAAATAATATTCATTATTTTGATTTTTCTAGAATTAATTAAAGCTTAAAATAAATTTTTATTAATTAAAGGGATTTAATATGGTTAAAAATAAACATTAACAAGTGTTAAAAAATTTATTTGGGTTCCTTGTGTCTCAAGGAATTTTTTGGAATTTTGTGAGAATTTTTTAGTTTATTTACTATTTTCTAGAGCCCCTTTTATTTTATTTAAATTTCTAAAAAAGAAACTTGTTAAAATCTCGTCAGCAGTGTTGGGCCGGCCCGCCACTATTCACCTCGGCCAATCTCTCTTAGCCGCCTGATCCATCCTTTCCACGTGTCAACCATCTAGGCCTCCTTCGCTTTTGGCTGCTGAATCATTAAAGTGCCATGTGTCAAAAATCCAGACAGTGTGGTACTGTTCATCTGTGCGGTTTGCTACCGACCGTCTGTTCTCCTCCAATTGTCACGCGTCATTGATCCATGAGCCCGCCATCGTTCTTCGTACCAAACTCCACCGCGTAAATGCTCGCTTTGCTCGCTTCTCTGTGCGTGCCCGACCGGGATTCTCCACCGTCTCCGAGCTGGATTCCCTCGGTGTTTGTGCATAAAACCCCACCGCTGCTTCCATCTTTCATATCCGAGAGCCGCCACCGAACTTCGCCGTGTGCCTCACCGTTCTCATCGCTCGTGATGTTCACCAAAGTTCACCGTCGATCTCACCTCACCGTTAGGTTCTCATCTTCGAAGTTGGTCATTTGCGCCACCATTCCTGACGCACACTGCCACTTCCATCACCGCCGGTGAGTCCCAGCCACCATTCTGCCTCACCACTGCACCTCCTCGTTTAGCTGAACACCACTGTCGCCGTCACTGGTCGCACCACTGCTCACTGCATCACCTCGATCCGTGCACTCGGCTACAACCGTTCACTCGCCAAAGGGTCACCTCAAGTCCCTCGCCATGCCACACGTTGACACTCAGACCGTCCGATCCACCATCTCGACTGTCTGCTCAGATCTGTATCAACGCCTGAGATCCTTCCATTTGGCACACCCCACACCGTCGGATCGTGCCGACATCACACCGCACCCACGCCCCCGCGTCGGTTTGCCTTCCCTATGAACCAAGTCCACTGTGAGCCGAGCCACTGCCAGCCAAGTCCCACTTGTTAGTGCACTGTTCTGTGCACCCGGGAGCCAGATCCATCCGAGTTAGCTACCAACTCAGCTACCACATCATCCCTAGGTGCCACATCAGCATGCCACATTAGCTAGCCATGTTAGCAAGCCTCATCAGCCCTCGTGCCATGTGTCAGCCCCGTGTCGGCCTAGCCAGCTGCCACATCAGCCCTAGCCACCGCGCATGATCTAAACCACCACCCGTGCACTATTCCATGTGTCGAGTCCACCATAGACCCGCCTTTCCATGCACCGAGTCCACTGCGCAATAACTTTTCTGATTTTCTAGTATTTTCTATTAAATTATTTTTCCAAGAGCCTGTTCTTTTTTCTAAATTCATCTAAAATTGAGCTCTATCTTTTGGTTCTAGTTTTGAGGTTTAAGAGTTCATTTGAATTTTATTTTATTTTATTTTTATGCCTCGGTCGTTTTCTCTCTTGTTAGATTGTGTCTTCGAAGGAGCAGGTGCACCGTCGAAGATCAAGAGTTCCTAGTTGAGCCAGACCAAGGCAAGTCATGTTCTTTGATCATGTTAAACTAAAATTTTAATCTATTATTTATTTATCTTATTTTAAACTATATTTTATCGCTATTTTATTATAAACCCTTGTACTAGCTAGTTACCGTTCGATTGATTAATCCCTCATTGATAATTTGAATACCATGATGGCATGCCACCATAGGTTGAGAAATTATTTAGTAATACCATACTAGTTGTCACATTGGTTGTGCGATAAAATTTGCTTAGCCATGCTTATGACCTCGATGGGTTCATCATCACATATGATCAATTAACTAATTTGACTTAATGAGATATTGAATCATGGTTGGAGCCACAATGAATCGTGGTAGGAGCTATAGTGATAAAATATGTGAGTCATGACATTGGTGTGTTATTGGTATTGATTATACAAAATTGGTTTCACTTGAACAAGTGATCATGTAGTAAAGGGGAAGTGTGGATTCACTTTGGGGAATGTGGAAGTCTCGCCTGAGTATTGTTAAAGACTTAACTTTGTGCGCTATTGATCTGAGCCTTACCATGCAAACCACATGTCTATTATAAGATAGACCTGACAGATTAATTTGGGATATTTCAATTTCAATCTCGTCATTGTGATGAATATGGTTACTGATTTCTATGAGGCGCAAGGAGGGTGTGAAGCGAAACCCTAACCGGCGAGATTGAGTTGAGGTTGAACTTTGTAAAGGCCTTGTTGTGATTTCTTTAACGTGAGGATAATCACAACGTGTGGATATAGTTGTGCAACCTCTATAAAGTGTAAAACTATTCGAATAGCTGTGTCCCTGATTATGGACATTGCTCGGTGATTTCAAATTAGGGGAAGAGTTTTCATAAAAACTTGGTCGATTATCTTTGAAAAGTGAATGGTTAGTTCACTAATGGTTTAGCTTGTTTATGAGAGGTTCACAAGTGGTTTATTCAATCGTGTTGATTATCTATTTAATATTGTTTTTCCCTAAAGTTTGTTTTCAATTTATTTACTGTATTTATTTTACAATATTGCTTTCTACAAATTAACCTTTCAGTCATTCATTGGTAAATCTTGCATATTATATTGCATTCATTTGTTATAACCGACTTGTTGAGTACCAATATATTCATGGTTTTATGCTCACTGTTGCTTAGTTGAGGAGGAGGAGGTATATCAGCAAGTGGTATCAGAGGGAGGATACTTCAGCGACTTCATAGATTAAGTCTTCACTTCCTAGTCGATTGCTTGTGGCATGTCGAATGGCTTACACACTTATTTCTGTTTTCTGCTACTAGATTTTAAGCCCTTCCGGCTAGTAGGTTGTAAGTTTGGCCATAAAGTCGTACTTAGATAGTTATTAATATTTGAGTTTTCTCTTTATTTTATTGTGTATATGGTTGATATTTCATCTATGTTAAACTATGTGCACTAACATGAGCCTAGACTAGTACAATATACAAAGAGAGTCCGGATTTGCATATTCGGGTCTCAACATGTCATGTTAGCAGAGAGAGTTGCAGTTGACCCCGGGAAAATGAAGGACGTGTTGGATTGGAAGTCACCCTTGTTACTGACGTAGGTCAGGAGTTTTCATGGAATGGCAGGGTACTATCGTCGCTTCATTGAAGAATTCTCCTGTGTAGCTAGATCCCTTACATAGTTGCTAAAAAAGGAAAAGAAATTTGTTTGGACGCCAGAGTGCGAGAACAGTTTTCAAAAGCTGAAGGAGTGTTTGACCACAGCCCTAGTGCTAGTGCTGCTAGATATAAACACGGATTTTAAGATTTATTGTGATGCTTCCCGCAAATGTTTGCTATGTGTGCTGATGTAAGACAAAAGAGTGGTAGCTTATACTTCGCGACAGTTGAGACCACGTGAGGAGAACTACCCCACACATGATTTCAAATTAGCAGCCATAGTGCATGTATTAAAATTTTGGTATTATTATCTTATGGGTAATGTAATGCCCTAAAACATCGTTTCGGCGTTCTTGGATTTGTTTAGCGGAATCGCAGAATTTTCTTTTCTTTTGTTGAATCGCAGGAGAATGGTTTTGGAGCTACGGAGTTATTTAACTATTAATAATAATTAAATAAAAATATATTGTGGGCTGCCTAGAGGGGGCCTAGCCACCTTGGGCCAGCCAGCCCAAAGGGGCATAGCTGCCTCCTCCCCCTATTTCTTTCCGCCAACCCTAGCTGCCTCCCCCTCTCCCCTTTTCCTCCTTGCAGCCGCTACCTCTGCCGTGGCAAGGATTTTGGCTGCCGTGGCAATGATTTCGGCTGACACAGCAAGGATTTTGGCTGCTGCGGCAAAGATTTTGCTGCCGTGATAGGGACAACCGGGGAAGAAGGAAGGAGAGGAAGAAGACGGAGGGAGGAAGGAGAAAAGGGGTTCTCGTATGGACAACCTAAATAAGAAATTTTCATCTTTTCTCCTCTATTTTAGGATGATTTTAGGTTTTTGGCTCATTGTTAGAGGTGGATCATATGGGGGAAATTGTCGATTTGTAATTAATCGGTGCTATGCGCATAGGCTGATCGTGCAGAGCGTCTATTTGAGTAGTTTAGGTGGGCAAGATGATTTTTCCCGTGGACCCATGAACATGAAATTATAGAGGACGCAGAGATCTAGTTTCTATATTGTTTTTCAGAATTTTTGGACGAGTGGTTTGGGCACAATAGAGGTTAGAAGTCTGCTATATAGTAGAGTAGGATTCAGAGTGCAGTCTCTATTCATAGGCAGTTTCAGAGGTTCTAATTATTTTTATGAATTTCTTCATAATAATGAAAGTTGTAGATAATATTGTAATATATCGGTTGGTGGAATTTCATAATTTTTGGAGCAGTGTACTGTTGGTGGTGGTCTGTAGAAGTTCGCTGTTCAGAGCTCTGCTACAAATACTGTCCTCTATATTCTGTAGTGAAGTACACCTTTTAAATGATAAAATAAAATTATCATATCTTCGTAAAAGTTATAGCTCTCGTTTAGTAGATTTAAGAATACTATTTTTTGCTATGGTTTGATTAGTGGATAAAAAGATACAAAAAAGACAAGTAGTGCTACTGCAGTGTTTTGTGCTGAGTGCTGTAGTGGCATATTGAGAGGGAGTTGATGGGTCTTGGGCGTAGTGGCGCTTTACCTTTCACTTGTGAATGTTATGTTGTAGTTTTGTGCTGAGTGATGATTTATGAATAGGTGACTTTGCTCTTGACCGTGCTTGAGACCTTCGCCCCTTCGGTAGAGACAAGTAAACGTAACGATTGTTGCTACAGTTTAGCATGTTAATTTTACTACATCCACTAAATTTGCTAAATGTTTGGTTATTAATTCACCTTAAAGTTGAGATGTCTTGCTGTGTTATATACTTTAATATGCATATTGCTGTCTATATGGGTATATTCCTAATGAGTCAATTGTGGTCATATCATGCATGTCATTTGCATTGTGGATTTGTCGCCGCACCTAGCCGCGATCGTACCGGTATAACATCGTATATTGCCGTAGTATGATGTATACTCTTACGTTGCCAGGTAATAGTGTTGTGGATTATTTGCATATATATGCATTTGCTGTGGATTATTTATATACATATGTATTTTATGAGGATAATCCTTATTCAGAGATGTTAAGTGGTATTGGCTTATGAGAATCCCTTGTGATAGAGAGTGAATCCCTTATGGCTACCATGGTTGTGGTTGCGGATGTGGATATGAATGAGGTTAATGAGGGCTAAAAGCTAATACCTTACCATTGTTGGTTGTGGTTGCTTTATCATTGTTGGTTGTGGTTGCTTTACCATTATTGGTAGTAGTTGCGGTTGTGATTATGAATGATGCTAATGAGGATTAATTGCTAATGCTTTATCGTTGTTGGTAGTGGTTGTGGTTATGAATGAGGCTATGAGGATTAATTGCTAATGCTTTACTGATATTGGTAGTAGTTGTGGTTGTGGATATAAATGAGGCTATTGAGAATTAATTGATAATGCTTTATCTTATATCACGAGACATTAATTGATGCTTAATCATTCGTAGTTTAATTAACTTGTTAAATAGTTTACTGCTGAGATTTTATCTCACCCTTGTTTTTCCTCCCTCCAGGTGATCCTTGAGCATGTTTGAGAAGGGGTAGAGCATTATGTCACCATGCACAATTCTTCATGAGTTTGCTATAATAAAATAGAGGATCTTTAATCATTTTTTGTCCTCATCGTTGAGCAGTATAACTTAATGATGCTAGCTGGTGGTTGGTTTTTGAGGAGTTTGAGCAATCTAAGCTAGGTTGATATATGATGTTGTGGGATGTTTTATGTTCTTAAAATGTTATTCTTCATATCTCCTACTATTTGTTTGTCGTCATGTTTCCATGTAGTCTTTATCTTTTTAGAGAAGATGTTGCCAGATTTCCTTGTAATCCAGCTAGTCATAGTGTAGTTTAGTAGCATCCCAGCGTAGTGTGGCTCTTGAGGTGTTACAGATAATCGATGTGAGATTTACACGAATCACAAGCATTTGAAGTATATTTTCACCCTGGCAGAGCTCAATTTCCGGCATAGGAGATGGTTGGAGCTAATAAAGGATTGTAATATTAGAATACATTATCAACCAGGAAAGGCCAATGTGGTTGCATATGCTTTGAGCAGAAAAGTTTACTACAACATAGTGATAATCATGGAAAGTCAGCCAGCTTTGCATGGGAAATTTTAGAAGCTTACCTTGGAATTGGTCGAGGAAGGATTACGAGCCACGATGGAGTTGCAACCAACTTTGAATGGTTAGATTCATTAGGCTCAGACAGAGGTTGAGGAATTTCAGCAGATTAGGGTCATCATAAGCAAAGGTAAAGCGTCAGGTTTTATAGAGGACGACAAAGAAACTTTGCGGTTCAAGCAGTGATTATGTGTGCTAAATAAAAAGGAGCTAAAGGAGTTGTTACTTAAGGAAGCCCATGAGTCTTTGTACTCGATTTATCCAAGCAGCACCAAGATGTACCAAGATATTAAGAACAAATATTGATGGCCAAGCATGAAGCGTGAGATAGCAGAGTGTGTTGCACTTTGTGATGTGTGTCAAAGGGTGAAAGCTAAGCATCAGAGGCCAGCAGGATTGCTACAACCATTGAGAATTCCTGAATGGAAGTGGGAAGAGATTAGTTTGGATTTTATCATGGGATTGCCAAAGACCAAGGATGGATATGATTCGATTTGGGTAATTGCGGATCGTTTGACAAAAGTTGCACATTTTATTTCAGTCAGAACAACTTATGCAAATGATAAATTGGCAGAGTTATATATGTCGAGGATTGTGAGTCTTCATGGAGTATATAAGAAAATAGTGTCAAATCGTGGATCGCAATTTACTTCATGATTTTAGGGGAGTTCCCATGAAGCTATGGGTACTCATTTAAACTTCAGTACAGTATATCATCCCCAGACTGATAGACAGACTGAGAGTATGAATCAGATTCTCGAGAACATGTTAAGAGCTTGTGTGCTAGATCATAGAGCCAAGTGGGACAATTATTTTCCTTTCACGGAGTTCTCTTACAACAACAACAGTTACATGCCAGTTTGTAAATGTCACCATTTGAAACCCTGTATGGTAGAAAATGTAGAACCCCTCTCTATTGGAAAGAGACGGGGAAAGGCCAAGTATTTGGGGCAAATTATTTGAAAGAAGCTGAGGAAAATGTTCGATTAATTCAGGAGAGACCGAGGACTGCCCAGGCCAAGCAGAAGAGTTATGCGGACAATCATCGTCGAGAGTTGAGCTTTGAGCCAAACGATTATGTGTATCTCAGGATCACACTATTCAAAGGTGTCAAAAGGTTTCAGATGAAAAGAAAGCTTACACCAAGGTATGTTGGGCTGTTCAAGATCTTAAAACGCAAGGGAGAAGTTGCTTATCAGTTGGAGCTGCCTACGTTCTTCAGTGGGATACATGTTGCCTTCCATGTGTCTCAACTGAAGAAATATCTGCATGTGCTAGAGAAAGTCGTGCCAATAGAAGCCATTGACCTTCAGGAGGATCTGTCGTACAAGGAGCATCCTATCAAAATCTTGGAAGTATCAGAGCATGTGATCAGGAGCAAAGTTGTCTGTTTTTACAAAGTCTAGTGGAGCAACCATTCCAAGGAGGAAGCCACCTAGGAGCGCGAGTAGGACCTCAGAGCAAAGTTTTCAAACATATTCTCTTAGCGAATCCAGATCTTAGGGTCGAGACCCCGTTTAAAGGAGAGAGCTTTGTATCATCCCGATTTTAAGAGCCTTTTTAAGCTTTTAAAATAAAATTCATTATTTGGATTTTTTGAAATTAATTAAAGCTTAAAATAAATTTTTAATAATTAAAAAGATTTAATATTATTAAAAATAAATATTAACATGTATTAAAAATATTTTATTTTGGTTCCTTGTGTCTCAAGGAATTTTTTGGAATTTTCTGAGAATTTTTGGGTTTATTTGCTATTTTCTAGAACCCCTTTTATTTTATTTGAATTTCTAGAAAAGAAAACCCATAAAAATCCCGTGAACAGTGTTGGGCGGGCCCACCACTATGCACCCTAGCCCAATCTTTCTCAACCACCCGATCCCTCCTAGCCGTGTGTCAACCATCCAAGACTCCTTCGCTTTTAGCCACTGGATCATTCAAGTGCCACATGTTAAAAATCTAGATAGTACGGTACTGTTCATCTATGTGGTCTACTACCGACCGTCTGTTCCCCTCCAGTTGATACGCATTGTCGCTCCATGAGCCCAGCCACTGTTGTTCATTCTGGACTCCATCTCCCTATCTACTTCACTCACGTCTCAGCGTGCGTGCCCACCGAGATTCTCCACCGTCTTCGAGTTGGAATCCCTCAGTGTCCGTGCATAAAACCCTGTCGCTGGCTCCATATTTCGCATCCCATAGCTGCTACCGAGCTTCGACGTGTGTCTTGCCATTCTTGCTGCTTGTGACGTTCGCTGGAATTTGTCGTTGATCTCGCATTGCTGTCAGTTTCTTGTCTCCGAAGCCGGTCATTTGTGCCACCGTTCTTGAAGCACGCTGCCACCGTCCATCATGACCGGTGAGTCCCAGCCATCGTTCTGCCTTGCCAATGCGCCTCCCCATTCAGTCGAGCGTCGCTGCTGCCGTCGCTGGCCGCACCGCTGCTCGCTGTGCCACTTCAGTCCGTACGCCCAGCTGTGACCGTTCGCTCGCCGAAGGGTCACCTCAAGTCCTGTGCCATACCATGCGTCGACACCAGGACCATCTGATCCACCATCTTGATCATCCGCTCAGATTTGCATCGACGGCCTAGATCCTTCCACGTGGCACACCGCTCGTCGTCGGATAGTGCCGACGTCACACTACACCCACACCCTTGCGTCGGTTCGCCTTCTCCGTGAACTAAGTCCACCATGAGCCGAGCCATCGCCACCAGTCCCACTCGGCGCCAAGACCGCCAGTGCAACCGTGACCCGCATCCATTCGAAGTCGCCATCACTCAGCCGCCACATCAACCCTAGGTACCACATGTCAGTGCTACATCAGTGCCACATCAGCACTTGAAGGATCGGAAATGGCAACAGAGGGGGGGTGAATGGTGCCTCTAAAAATTACCCCAAGTATCCACACGATTTTCGTCTCCGATAGCTAGAATAGCTATGAAGACAGAAAAGAGACCCAATAAATAAAACTACTAATCTAACCTCGAGATAATAGAAAATTTAACTAAGACAGAAGAATAAAGCATTACTGAAATTGAATAAGCTTTCTTAAAGATACTAGGAAACACAAAAAGCTAGCATCAAGAAACACTACCAAAAACTCAAACACAAATGAGATTAAAGGTGCACTGTTTGGCTGAAACAACAAAAAGAAATAACTCAGCACACCTGACTACAGACTAGAACAACCAAGTGCATACTTAAGAAAAACAAGCTCTCCCTGCCGACAAGAAAAGAGAGCCTGCTGCCCAAACAAAAACACAGCTAACAAACAAAGCAGACTGTCCAAGACTTGAGCTAGCCGAAGATAATGCAGTTAATTGAAAGGATAAAGCAGTCTGCAATTCTTTTCAGTCTTAAAGTAACAAAGATCTGCACCTAGACAAGGCTGGCCGAAACCAGGGGAGGGGAGGGGCATCCGAAAACTGCAGCACAGACCCCTGACCAAAAACTGCACAGCCGAAACCTCTTGTCCGAAAAGAAATAAAAGAGCAGGCTGCACACTAACCTCCAATTAGCACAGCTAAGACCATGGACTGCAGACCAAAACCGAAAGTAGTACTAGCAGAAAACAAAGAATGTGGAGTAGATATAACCCTGCAAACTTAGTAGCAAATTGCATCATAGTACTCCTTGCAACGCTATCGACCTTCAAGACACTACAGCCGAACCACTTGACGAGAGAGAGCAACAATGTAATAAGAACCGAGAGGACTAGTGCAGCAACCTAAAGCAAAAGAAAACTGCACCTTCTGGAACTGAAAAATTGAAGTAGTAATCACTTGAAACTGCTGCTGCCGACCTGGAGGAGGTATTGGCTGTAGCCGAACAGCAATAATCTGCACACTGCAGTGCTGGCCGAACCAGAGAGGCACAGAAAACTGAGAGCATACACTTACTACAAAAGAACAGGGACTGCGAACCAAGAACCAGAAAATCCAGGTGCTTTTTACTACTGCCTAGCTAGCCGAAAGATGCTGTCTTACTGCAGTAAAGAGGATAGATAATAGTAGTCACCAACCACATGAAACAGCAGATAAGCAGCAATAGCCGAGCACATAAATTTTCTATGGAAACTTGGCCGAAAGTACAAAGGAAAACTGAACATATTCTGCTATCCACAACTTAAGAACTTAGCATAAGAACAGAAAACTGGACTGAGAGGCACTATCTAGTTAGCAACATTTCGGCCAAACCATACACCTAAAAACAAGAACACGAAGATAAATTAATTTGCTTCTGGAAATTAATCGACCAACTGGTCTTGAGACATGATTCCATCACAAGCAAAAACAGATATTATTCTCTCAAGAACTGAACCACAAAAACATAAGAAAGGCAAGATCATCATAAACATAAGGATTCATATTGAGACGAAGAGTGATGAACGATTAATATCACAAATGAATATTTACATCACTCTTCCATGTCTCATCCAAGAACACCCACAAGGAGAGAATAAAACATTAAAGCTTGCATACAAATTTTCTCTCCCAAGAGCACAAGCATTAGGAAACCCTAATACTCATACCCATTTCTATCTCTCTCTTTCAAGTGCACTTCTTCACCTAGAGAGCACCTCTATTTATAGCCTCCACTAATGGGTTTAGTAGCCTACTTTACCCATTAGGTCACACCAACTCTCCACTAATGGGTTTACACACATTATACCCATTAGGTCACAATATCTCTCCACTAATGGGTTTACACACATTATACCCATTAGGTCACAACACCTCTCCACTAATGGATCATTTCCAAATAAAATCCGCTTCCATTTGTACAGCTTTGCGTATTTTCCAAAACGCCCCTCCTGCACCTTCCTGGAAGCTTCCTCGAATCTTGCCGCGCACGCCTCGCAGTTATCTCGAGTCCACGTCGTCTTCGACACATCCCGACTGTTCCGACCTCAGCGCCACCTGCGCCTAGTCCAGTCCTTCGTGTCTTGCCACGACTCCACTCGATGTCCTGCAATACACGTAAAAGAAAATATATTTCATAGCACCGCACTGATGATTTAAATAAATATCCGCACAAGAATTAAAATAATGCCGGAACAAACTCGGACTTTAGGACACGAGTCAATTACTCATCACACAACTGGGGCTACCACCACATGGTCTCTCAATCTCCCCCTTGATGAGTATATTGACAAACTCCAAAAGGCTTTTTCTCCAAAACTTCTCCCCCTTTTGGCAATAAAATCATCAAAATGCACGAGAGAATAGAATGACTTGTGTGTTCTTTATTTTAAGTATTTGGAGCCATGAAGATTATCCATAATGGTTTTGCGAGTATTACACCAAGCCATAATTCATAAGAATGCTATCAAGATCATGACGATTTATGTATAGAAAAGCTAAACCAAATAAGTCATAATCTGAAAATTTATCCAATTTCTTAGCATGTCAAATCAAACAAGATTACAGTCTAGCTAAAGGTATCCAAGGATGATGCAAGCCATGTCAAATAATCTAAGTGAAATCAAGAAACTAATATTGAGCCATTTTAGAGTGCTATAAGTTCATTTTTTTTCTTTAATACTTGGTCTTTTTGTGAATAAGCAAATTTAGCACACTTGACTATTTCTGAAAATTATGTTTGGCTTTATCTTAGCAAAGCGAGTTCTGGACTAGTAGCCATCCACAACTGCCTCCTAAGCTTCAACCATTTTCACAATTCTTAGCCATATGCTAGATCTCAAGCCTTATGCGATCACTCCAAGCGAGAAGCTTAAGGAAATGATCTTGGTCAACCAAAACTCCCCCTGAGTTCATGCCTAGTGCAATGGCAAGCCGTCTCATGAGAGTGAATTGGTGAGATCAGTTTTTTCGCACAAAAAGAGATCATTTTGCTTTTGTTGCAATTAGTCCTTAGACCAAGGAGTTAATGATAATTCATACTATATAAAAGAACTAACATAGCTCAATCTAAAGCTCAACAAAGATTCAAGATTCAGCGTAGCCTATTTGACATGGCATGAATCATAAAAGGATAACTAAAGTCAGACTATTCTCAGAAGCTAACCATGACATGAATTAATTCAAGTTAAGCATGTTTTTTTAAGTAACTTATCATGGCAAAGACTAGACTACACATATAAAGTCATGATAAATCTAGCAATTAAGCACAGATCATGGCAAGATGTAATGCATTGTAAACAGATCATAATTGGATAATAATCAAGGCTCCATGTAGTTATATTATAATGCAAACTGAAATGCAATAAAATCCAGCTCCCCCTCAACATGAGATGTACTTTTAGTTCAAGTTGAGTTATGTCAAAATTAATATCTAGAAGCTCCCAAATGAACTCCCCCTGAACCAAAGCAATAAAAACGAGAAGCTGGCAAAGAAAATCCAAACGGGTAGTCCTTAAAGCATAGATAAGATGTAGAGGATACTATGGCTTAGAGGACACTCGCCTACCCCATATGACTCCAAGACTATCAGCTGACTGTCTAGCACACACACTAGAGAGCAAACACGTACCCTGTCTACCCGAGGATGGCCCAACCCTCGCTAGAACCTACAAGCCGTGAGTGAGCTCAATCTAGTGAGATAAGAAACAGCTAATAAGCAGCATCCTAGTATCACAAGATAAGAGCAGAAGTCTAAGCGACTAGACAAGAATAATACTCTAACCTATGCTAGAAGGACTAACCCCAATGCACCCCGATTGCTATGCAACAGAAAGGAGTAAGAGCATAATCAATATAATAAAAATAGTAAAGCATAAAGCTCCCCCTCACAACAGTCCATAAGGACAAACCACCCCAAGCTCTCCCCGCAGAGCTGAAAACCTAGAGCTATCCAATGGCTTGGTAAAGATATCAGCCAACTGGTGGTCACTCTCCACAAACTGGAGCACTATATCACCCTTCTCCACATGGTCTCTAAGAAAATGATAACGGATATCGATGTGCTTGGTCCGGGAGTGCTGCACTGGGTTCTTGGCAATGTTGATCGCAGAAGTGTTATCACAGAAGAGTGAAACACTGTCGATAACTAACCCAAAGTCCCGCAGAGTCGAAGCCATCCAGAGTATCCGTTGCGAAAGAATCGCGCAAAGAACGTACTCGGCCTCTGCGGTGGACTGTGCAACACCGGACTGCTTTCTAGATGACCAAGAAACAAGAGAAGTGCCAATGAATTGGCAGGTGCCAGAAGTGCTCTTCCTGTCTATCCTACAGCCAGCAAAGTCTGCATCGGAGTAAGCTCTGAGGGAAAGACAGGAAGACGAAGAGTACCAGATACCATAGTCTATGGTAGCTCGAAGGTACCGAAAAATGCGTTTCACCGCCTGGCGGTGAGATACGCGAGGTGAAGCCTGAAATCGAGCACACAGACACACAGAGAAGTGTATGTCCGGTCTCGAGGCAGTGAGGTACAAGAGAGAACCGATCATGCTTCTGAACTCCTTCTGATCAACTGGCTCGCCATCCTCATCTGGATCAAGTGAAGTCGTTGTTGCCATCGGAGTAGATACTGGCTTGCCATCACTCATGTCAAAGCGCTTCAGGAGGTCTCGAGTGTACTTGCCCTGATGCAAGAAGGTACCCTCCCGAGTCTGCTTGATTTGGAAGCCAAGAAAGAAACTCAACTCGCCCATCATGCTCATCTCAAACTCCGAGCTCATGACATCGGAATACTGAGAAACGAGAGCATGTGAGGAGCCGCCAAAGATGATGTCATCCACATAAATCTGGACGAGCAGAAGATCAGTGCCATGCCGGCGAATGAATAAGGTCTTGTCTACTTTACCCATCTCAAAACCATGACTCAACAGGTAGGACTTAAGCCTCTCATACCAAGCTCTAGGGGCCTGCTTAAGTCCATACAAAGCTTTGGAAAGCTTGAAGACATGGTTTGGGTATTTGTGGTTTTCGAAACCAGGAGGCTTCCGGACGTAGACCTCTTCCTCAATAAAGCCATTGAGAAAGGCACTCTTGACGTCCATCTGGTAAAGCTTGAAACCCTTAGAAGCTGCAAAGGCAAGCGAATTCTAATGGCTTCAAGTCCGCACAGGGGCAAAGGTCTCCTCGAAATCTAGACCTCAACCGGGAGTACCCCGAGCTACCGCCTAGCCTTGTTCGAATAACCACTCCATCCTCACTCGCTTGTTCTTGAACACCCACTTAGTCCCAATAATATTGTGATCAGCGCTGGGCTCGACAAGCGACTGCACCTTGTTTCTCTCGAAATTTTCTAACTCCTCATGCATGGCATTGACCCAAGACTCATCGTAAAGAGCGACAAACATCCTTGGGCTCAAAAGAGGCAACAAAAGCAGAGTGGAGAGAAGTGAGATGTGCGGACTTTGAGCGTGTAACGCGCTCAAAGAGATCTCCAATTATCCGCTCTCAAGGATGAGCTCGGATATGATGGGGAGGTCTGGATGAGAAGTAGTGGCCTCTACCTCATGAGCCGATGAGGTAGGAACAGAGCCACTAGCTCCGAGGATGCGGAAGGAATGGGCCGATCTCCTTGAGGTACGGTGGTGGAAGCAAGCACCTCAAGGGAGGAGAAAGCTGGATCGGGTAGACAACCTCATCTTCATCCTCCTCATCATCCACAAAGATGGGCTTGGACCGCTCATCAACTCGAGATGTCGGGCCTAGTCCCCGGACCGCCTCATCGAAGGTCACCGCAGTCTCTAACATTTTACTAGACTCGCAGCCTGCACCTATAAGCGCGAAGAAGTCGAGTAACCTAAAAATTCCATCACAGAACGTGACTCGAACTTATCTAGGTTCCGGACTTGAGAATAAAACACTTGCAACTAAAAACACGAAAATGAGATACGCTGGGCTTTCGCCGTATCTCAACTCAAAAGAAGTGCGATGCAAGTGTGCCTCGTAAAGACTCTGTTTGAAACATGGCACGCGGTGGCTATTGCCTCAGCCAAAACTTCCTAGGTGTAGAATACTCATTAAGCATCGTCTGGCCATCTCGACTAAGGTACGGTTCTTCCTCTCCACAACGCCATTTTGTTGGGGGACGATGGAGAAGAGAGCGGTGCTCTACACCGACTCATCGCAAAACCTCTCAAAGTAGGAATTCTTGAACTCGTGCCATTGTCACTACGGATCGCTCGTAAGGCACCCGGAAGCTCAATAGAAAGCCTCATGAATGCACTCGAAAATGTGTAAATGTCTCATCCTTCGAGGCTAAGAAAACACCCAAGAGTACCTCGAGAAGTCATCGACTACGACAAGAACATACCACTTCCTCCCACGATCGCACTCTAGCTGGTCCAATCGTATCCATGTGGAGCAACTGTCCGGTGCATCGGTCATCGTGGATCGTGGACCGGAGGATGGGAAGCGGCAACCATCTTGCTTGTGCGGCAAGGAGCGCAAACAAGATCTCTCGACCATCTTGAGCTTTCGCACCACGAATGAGATCGTGGCCGCTAACTCGGGTCAAATGATCAAATCCAATATGACCAAGTCTCCTATGCCAGAAAGAGAGGTCGCGGGAATCAGAAGCAACTAAACACCTGAGAGGATCACCAGAAGACTCAGAAAAATCAGCACGAAAGATCCTCCCAAAACGAGAAATCCCGCAAACCAGACTACCCGAAGAATCAAGAATTTTGCAATTGTTTTTCTTAAAGCTCACCTCAAAGTCGTCATCGGTAAGCTGAGAAACGGAAAGCAAATTATATTGCAGCTTACTAACCAAGGCAACATCTTTTAAAACAAAAAACTCATTAATGCGCACTGTACCTTTGGCGATGACACGCCCAGAAAAAGCATCTCCGAAGGTGATCGTCTCATCACCTGGAGCACGGGTAAGGGAAGAAAACCAACGAGAATCTCCGGTCATGTGTCGTGAACACCCGGAGTCTACGAGCCAAACCTTTCCCTTCCTCGCCCGCGAACTCGAGTCAAACAGAGTAAAGTCTCTCAAGATTGGGGTAAATCAACAGTGATTTTGGCACCAATATTGAATAACACGCCGAGCGGATGAAGTAGTCAAGCACGATCGCCTCTATCTACCCTACGCCTCGTTACTCAAGGCGAGAAGGTCTAAGAGCAGACGAAGTCGTTCTTGAGTCCGATCGCACGGAGAGCGAGTCGGAGTACCAACAACACGCTGATCTCGCCGCGGTAGCTATCTCGATGGAAACGAGATCTACCCTCGGGACGGCGGATATCATGACCCGGCAAATCGAGGACGAAAATCGGAAGAACGGAAAAACCAAGTTCTCGATGCTGCCCAAAAGCATCAACAGAGCAACCTTAGACCTCGTGCTGGTCCTAGGTGCACTCGTGGTCCGGGCTGACCTCGAATACGCCTAAGAGCTGCAACACGGTCTCTTTGCGCAATCTCGCACGCTCAAGCATCGGTCGATCATATGTCCATCCTTCCGGCTGAAGGTGCAATGAAACTTCACCCCGTGAGAAGCCGGGTTGCGGTGGAATCACCTTGTTGTCGTAAATCCCTTGGACAAAGCCCGCAGACTTAAATTTGACTTTATCATCCCGGTTCAGTCTCGATCACACACAGTGCTATGGGTCCGAGCACGGCGGTGGATGCTTCCTCATATCCTCATAGAAATCATATCCTAGACCCCGATTAAACTGCAAATCTTAGATTGGTCTAGAATAAGATTGAGTTTTTCTTACCTCCTACAAATCTCTCGAGAGTGTTCATAAGATACCGACACTCCGAAAGAGAGAGATGCAAGAAGAGCAGGAGAAGAGGGAACAGCAGAGGGTAAGGAGGCGTAAGAAGAACCAACAAGAGAGGAAAGAATGGCTTGTGCACGCACAACCGACTGATGGGACAGTCCTACTACTAGCAAAGTTGGCTCACGCCGCTAGGCGTCTCTACCTTACCCTTGGGCTTCTCCCCAACACCAGCAACACACATTACAACATGATTGTGACTTCTCTAGTAGATCCTTAGTTAGCTTCACGCATTTTTCTTCCAAAATAATCAAGTCAGATTTTAGTTTATCACAATTTTTGCAAGGTGAGCTAACAGGGTCCTTAGAAGCATATTTAGCCATTTTCTTGTTGTGGTCAACCATTTCTTGAAACTGTTTTGAGACAGATTCAAGTTCAGCAGTTAATTTAGGATAATTTAAACATGAAGCAATTGACTCAATCAAAGAAGCATGCAATTCAGCAATTTTATGATCTGCTCTTTTTAAGTTCATTTTTAAGTTATTGCAATTTTCACAAGTTTCAGGCAGATCAATAAGCATAGTATAAAGACCTCTAAAAGCATTATCCTTATCCTCACATGAGGTGCAAGAAGTAGTCTGAATATTAGAGGAAATAGAAGCAACCCTACTCATCTCTAGTTCAGCAAGCAGACTATCATTCTTCACCTTAAGCAAATCAAGCTCAGAAGTCAAACTATCATGAGAGGTCCTTAGCTTCTCCATATCTCCAAGCAAAGAAGAACATACATCACATTCGTCACGAGAGGGAGTAGATATAAGTGAAGTAAACTCCCGTGACGATCTCTCTACTTCCTTCTCAAGATCCACAATCCTAACTCTAGATCTTGCATAAAACTTTCCTAGCTTCAGAAATGCAGTATAAAGCTGGTCGTAGGAGGGACCTACCTCATCGGAGTCGCCAGAGAGCTCGCATTCGCCGACGCCGTTGTCGTTGGCCATGAAACACATGCCGATGAAGTCGCCGCCATCCTTGGGATCTTGATCATCCTTATCGCCGCCGCCGCCCACCCTCCACGCCGCTGAAGTCGATGTCGCCGGCGGTGAGGACGCGTGGAAGAGCTTCTTGGCTTTGCCAAAGTTGCGGAACTTCTTCTTGCCTTGTGCGTGAACCGGGGCTTCTTGTTGCGTTCTTGTCGATGTAGTCGTTCTTGCTTACACCGCCGTAGTCGTTCTTGCCCTTCACCGCCTTGGGGCAATTTGCCCGAATGTGGTTGGGGCCACCACACTCAAACAAATGACAGTCCTCCCCTCTTTCGTCCCTCCTCCTCTTGTAAGCATGGGAAAACTTCCGAGCTAGGAGGGCCGCTTGCTCATCTCGAGCTGCTCTAATCGATCATCGCTATGTCACAGAGCAGCAAGAGAGAATCCACACGGCAAATCGGAAGAAAGACCTGCTGAACCGGATCGGTGACTAGGGCCATCGATCGTGACTTCGACTTGCGAGAGACAATGTCAATCTCGTGAGTCTTGAGACGCGAGTACTGACGCATCAAGAGTCAAAGTCGAGAGGTCCGTGGTGTCCTTGATGGTAGTCACTTTCATCTCCCAAACACGTAGATCGAGTGCAGTGAGCATCTGTCGAGCGTTATCCGAGTCGGAGTATGTGAGACCGACCGCTCGGAGGTGTTAGACCATGTGGCTAGATCTAGGTTATTTTAGATGATGAATAATTGACAACGTTGGTTGTGATATGGTGTGTTGCGTGTGTGCGGTCTGACGTTGGTCAAGTTCGGACGAACTTGTGTTGGGAAAATATTCTTTGGTCTGTGCATGTGCAGGTTGGAGCATGGAGGCGATTGTGGTCGATGACGAGGAAGACCGGGACTAGGATAAGGAGATCCGAGGTCAGGTGGTCGAGGGAGTCACGAGATGGTCGAGCTCATGCTTGGGCACGTGAAGATCAAAGGTGGATGATGCGTGGAGAAGATACAGGAGGTGCGGTCCTGGAGGCTTCGACACGTGAAAGACTGGAAAAATCGGAAGCGTAAAATGAATTAAAAAAAACCATGTTAGGAAGGGTTTTGGGTCCCTTAAAAAGTAGTGGGCCAAAAAGCCTGTTTGAGGTAAAAGGCCCAAGATGAGTTGTATTAGGGTTTCTAGTGTTGGCTAGAGATATGTATAAATAGGGGTGCACGGCTGTTTGTTGGAGGTGTGACTTTTTCGTAGAAAAGAAAGAGGCGGCGGCGGCTTTCGTATGTGCCGTGGCTTTTGAATCGGAGAGTTGGTGCGGCTGTTTTAATCTGATGCGGGTGCCGTGACCTGTGAAGAAACGAGGGTGACTAGAAGCATTGAGCGAGGCCGGCGGCGCATGCACATAGCGCTGTGATTTTACGATCAAAAGCTACTGGTCTGCGCAGATCTGAGAAGACAAGGAAGTAGCAAGGATCGGTAGTAATCAAGTCTGACACTACTCGGCCATCCTGTGCAGGTATTCATTATCTACAGAGGCAACAGAATAGCTAGTGGTCGCCTTTTAGAAACTAGACCATGCATAGCTAGACTATCACTTCATATGGAATTGACTAATTGAATAATTTTTGTCCTCTTTCAATGCATGCATCGCTTCATACTTCTTTATGTGATAGCTTGACTTTGGGAAAACAAGTATGCAGGTTTGCATGCATGGCTAATTTTGGCAGTAATAGTCTTTAATGAGGTGTAGTTCATTACCGAGTGTTAGCAATAAAAGCAGGAAGCATTTGATCCGTGCGACATTTTTTTTAGCGCTTTATATCTTTTTCTCAGTAACCGAAGACATATATATATATATATATATATATTTGTAGTTTTTTTTGCTGATTTAAAAAGGTTGAAAAGCAAA
Organism: Melocanna baccifera; assembly: GCA_036346265.1. NCBI lineage: Eukaryota > Viridiplantae > Streptophyta > Magnoliopsida > Poales > Poaceae > Melocanna > Melocanna baccifera. The sequence continues at coordinate 21,661 of JAYEVJ010000437.1, forward strand.
AATAATAGAATAAAAATTTCCGTTGAGCGCTGCAATCATTCACCCCCCTTCTGATTGCCTTCGACGATCCTACAAGTGGTATCAGAGCAGGTTGCTATGGCTTCAGAGAGGTATGTGAATCGTCCCCCCATGCTAGATGGTACTGATTTTGCTTTTTGGAAGTGTCGTATGCAAGCTTATATTGAGGCTCAAGGTAGTGATGTTTGGAGAATAGTTTCTACACCATATGAGGTTCCTGCAGTTGTTACTATTTTAAATAAAGCAGATATCGATTTAAATGCTCAAGCTCGCAACTTACTATTTCAAGGAATTTCTCGCAAAGAATTTGATCGTGTAGCCCATATTAAATCTGCTTATCTAATATGGAAAACACTTTGCGATTATCATGAAGGAACCACTAAAATTAAGAAAGTGCGTAAAAATCTTTATCAAAAAGAATATTCTGATTTTGCTATGAAATCTGGTGAATCCATTGATGATCTCTTTGCTCGCTTTGAGAAAATATTAAGTAATTTGCGTGGTGTTGATGTCATCCCTGCTGATGAAGACAATGCAACTAAAATTTTGAGATCTTTAGGTTCCGAGTGGTTGATGGTTGTCACAACTATTAATCAAACTGTTGATCTAGATACTTTAACAATGGATGATCTTTATTCTAGATTGAAAACCTATGAGATGGAAGCTTTACCATCTAAGACTGAAAAATCTTCATCTTTAGCACTTGTGACTAACCCCATGCAGGTTGCTTCGTCAAGCTCTTTGTCTTGTGTTTCTTTGTCTGCCTTGTCTTCTTTTTCAGAGGACCAGTTCGAGCAGCTCCCTGAAGAGGATTTGGTGCTAATATCCTCACGATCATATAAGGCACTTAACAATGTGAGGATGAGGAAGCGAGGTGGTGTTTCAGGTCCGATTAGGTGCTTCGAATGTGGCGAGTTAGGCCATATTAAGATGGACTGCCCGAAGCTCAAAGGGAAGGTGATCAAAGAAGACAAGAACCATCGTCGTCGTCCATCCAAGAACAACAACACCAAGGATAGCAATTTCCGTCGCAAGTTCGCTGAAAAGATCATATCAGCTATTGAGCATCTTGATTTGAGTGATGTGGATTATGAGAGTTGCGACGATGACCATAACAATGATGATTCTAAAGGTAAAAAGAAGAATGACGACTTCATGGGCATGTGCTTCATGGCAAAGAGTGACGTCGACAGCGATCTCGACGAGGTAAGACCGTCTTATGATGAACTTGAAGATGGTTTGGTTAAACTTGCTATTGAATTGAAAAAGACTAAAAAGAAATTAAAAGAAAATAATCTTATTGTTGAAGGCTTAAATTCTGAGATTGATAGACTTAGAGCTTGTATTCCTGATAATGAATCATGTGAGTCTTGTCAAGTCTTACATACTGAGTTGGAAAATGCTAGGTCAATTAATGCATCAAACATGGATCAACTTAGTGATGTAACTGCTAAATTTGATGAATTAATATTGGCACATAACTCTTGTGATGAAAAATTAAAATGTGCTAATGATGAAATTGAAAAGCTCAAATTTAGTTCTTCTACATGTTTAGAATCAACTATTTCAAATGTTCAGTCTAATGCTTGTTCTAAATGCAAATTGTTAGAAGCTAGACTTAACTCATCTCAGGAAACAATTCAACAGATGCTTTATCATGAGATATTTTCTTGCTCTAATTGTCCAAAACTTAATACGGAGATAGAAGCTTTGACTAGACAACTTAATGATTTTGCTGAAAAAGAAAAATTGGCTCAGTCCAAAGCTTCTAAGGATCTTGTGAATGAATCTTTTAGATGCACAACTTGTTCCACCTTGGCTAAAGAAAATGAGTATCTTAAGGACACTTTAGAGAGATTTTCTTTTGGCAAGAAAAATCTTAATATGATTCTAGACAAGTCAAAAACAAGTGTGAAGAATCAGGGTCTAGGATTTAATTTTATTGCACATGCCAAGAATAATCCTCCTAAAGTTGTTAAGCTTCTTGAACCTGGAAAATTGAAATAAAGTCCAACCAAAACAAACTGCTTTTAAATCTTTGGTTTTGTGCAAAGTTCAGTTGCTAATGCTGTAGGTGCTAGCTCATCATCTCAAAAGAATTCTAATTTTATTAGATTTCATTGCACCTATTGTGGAAAAGATGGACACTTGCATGAATTTTGTTTTAGGCGTGCTAAAAAAGAGAGGAGAGAAAGATTGAATGCAATGAGACAAAAATATGTATCACCTTTTGTTCCTAGAACTTATGCTAAAGCTAAGTTTTTAGAGAACTTTATGATGACTTTAAATCTGTTTCACATGCTGGTTTGAGATTTAATTCAAATAATTCACGTTCTTTTTGGCGTTTTGATCGACCACATGCACGTGATTTTGGTTCTAGTTTTGCTACTGTTCCTCCACATCGTGTATCTCAATACTGGATTACTAGATCTTATTTCACTTGATTGGGATTATTCTGAGGGGGAGCTTGTCATTTAAAAATTTACAAGCTTTGTTTATTATCCTTGTCACATTACTCATCAAGTCCAAGTCATTGAAACTAATTGAGAAGTAGAGCTCTCTTTATCATGTTTATTCATATGCTGTGTAGCTTTGATTATGATTGGTTATAATTAATTTGCTACATTTGAATTAAAAACATGACATGGCGGAATACATTGACTAGAATGATTATATTTATTACTTTGGGATGTCCATCGAAAAGGATTAGCAGAATTGTGAGTCATATTTTTACTCTTGGCTATGAGGCTCGCATGTTTCATGTTCTAATTTTTATGGTCTCTCAATTTGGCATGCCATTAAAAATATATATATATATATAAAAGGAATTGAAAAGATGTATGCTTCAAGCATGCCATGGTGAACAAAAAAGGCACAAAAGTGCGCAAAGTGAAAAGAAGTATGCTTCAAGCATGCCACCATAAAAAAAAGGAAAAAGAAAAAAGAGTATGTCCTTGTGAAAAGAAGTATGCTACAAGCATACCACATGCCTAAGAATTGAGTATTGAGCAATAAGTGTTACATGAGACTGCTAGCCCGTCTAGAGTTAATATTTGCTTCACTTTTAGGCTTTGACTTTTCGTTGTGATATCTCATTGTGCTCTTTATAATTAGTCTGGTCATTGTTGCGATGCCTGTCATTGATATAAATCGCTTAATCATATTGACAGATTTGTTTTGATATTGCTATGTGATATATGGCTTTATATGATCTAGATAGCTCTACTCAAAAAATATGACTTGGTTACTTTGTTAAACCAATGCAACGTGACTTGGATAATCTACAAAATTTCTAGATTTTTATTCTCGTTGCTCCTTTTTAGAATTATCCTTTAAAATTTCTTGATGATTACATTGCCAAAGGGGGAGAGAAAGTTGAGAGGTGGAGTTTTGAGAGTTTGGCTTCAGTTCTTCACTTAGATTTGTTGGAAGTCATGTTAACATAATGTGTTGTCAATGTATTCATCAAGGGGGAGATTGTTAGACCATGTGGCTAGATCTAGGTTATTTTAGATGATGAATAATTGACAACGTTGGTTGTGATATGGTGTGTTGCGTGTGTGCGGTCTGACGTTGGTCAAGTTCGGACGAACTTGTGTTGGGAAAATATTCTTTGGTCTGTGCATGTGCAGGTTGGAGCATGGAGGCGATTGTGGTCGATGACGAGGAAGACCGGGACTAGGATAAGGAGATCCGAGGTCAGGTGGTCGAGGGAGTCACGAGATGGTCGAGCTCATGCTTGGGCACGTGAAGATCAAAGGTGGATGATGCGTGGAGAAGATACAGGAGGTGCGGTCCTGGAGGCTTCGACACGTGAAAGACTGGAAAAATCGGAAGCGTAAAATGAATTAAAAAAACCATGTTAGGAAGGGTTTTGGGTCCCTTAAAAAGTAGTGGGCCAAAAAGCCTGTTTGAGGTAAAAGGCCCAAGATGAGTTGTATTAGGGTTTCTAGTGTTGGCTAGAGATATGTATAAATAGGGGTGCACGGCTGTTTGTTGGAGGTGTGACTTTTTCGTAGAAAAGAAAGAGGCGGCGGCTTTCGATGTGCCGTGGCTTTTGAATCGGAGAGTTGGTGCGCTGTTTTAACTGATGCGTGGTGCCGTGGACACGTGAAGAAACGAGGTGACTAGAAGCATTGAGCTTAGCCGCGGCGCATGCACATAGCGCTGTGATTTTACGATCAAAAGCCACCGGTGCGCAGATCCGAGAAGACAAGGAAGTAGCAAGGATCGGTAGTAATCAAGTCTGACACTACTCGGCCATCCTGTGCAGGTATTCATTATCTACAGAGGCAACAGGAATAGCTAGTGGCTGCCTTTTAGAAACTAGACCATGCATAGCTAGACTATCACTTCATATGGAATTGACTAATTGAATAATTTTTGTCCTCTTTCTGAATGCATGCATCGCTTCATACTTCTTTATGTGATAGCTTGACTTTTGGGAAAACAAGTATGCAGGTTTGCATGCATGGCTAATTTTGGCAGTAATAGTCTTTAATGAGGTGTAGTTCATTACCGAGTGTTAGCAATAAAAGCAGGAAGCATTTGATCCGTGCGACATTTTTTTAGCGCTTTATATCTTTTCTCAAGAATCAAGACATATATATATATATATATATATATTTGTAGTTTTTTTTGCTGATTTAAAAAGGTTGAAAAGCAAAAATAATAGAATAAAAATTTCCGTTGAGCGCTGCAATCATTCACCCCCCCTCTGATTGCCTTCGACGATCCTACAGGAGGTTACTCAGAATTTTGTGAAAACGCGCAAAACACTCATCAAGGGACTCGCCAGCGAGCATTTCAAACTTGTTGTAATCTCACTTGAACTGGTCCTGTCGAACCGTCTTAATCTGGGTGGTGCCCTCATGATATGCGCCGAGGGTCGCCCGGATGTCGGCCGACGTGAGATGAGAGATGCGATCAAATTCGCTCCGCTCGCACTCGGATTATAATGTTCCTTGCCTTAGCATTTGCCTCAACATCAGCCATATTATTAGCATTGATGTCCTCATCGGTAGGAACAACAAAACGGGTCTTGACCTTGCGCCAGATGGCATACCCCTGGGCCTGGATATATGTCTCCATTCGGCTCTTCCAGAAGGGGTAATCGATGCCATCGAAAACGGGCGGCTTGGTCGAGTACTTGTCCGTCGCCATGGCTCTTGAGACCGGTTAAGATCTATAGACAAGAGTTAACCGGCTCTGATACCAATTGAAGGATCGGAAATGGCAACAGAGGGGGGGTGAATGGTGCCTCTAAAAATTACCCCAAGTATCCACACGATTTTCGTCTCCGATAGCTAGAATAGCTATGAAGACAGAAAAGAGACCCAATAAATAAAACTACTAATCTAACCTCGAGATAATAGAAAATTTAACTAAGACAGAAGAATAAAGCATTACTGAAATTGAATAAGCTTTCTTAAAGATACTAGGAAACACAAAAAGCTAGCATCAAGAAACACTACCAAAAACTCAAACACAAATGAGATTAAAGGTGCACTGTTTGGCTGAAACAACAAAAAGAAATAACTCAGCACACCTGACTACAGACTAGAACAACCAAGTGCATACTTAAGAAAAACAAGCTCTCCCTGCCGACAAGAAAAGAGAGCCTGCTGCCCAAACAAAAACACAGCTAACAAACAAAGCAGACTGTCCAAGACTTGAGCTAGCCGAAGATAATGCAGTTAATTGAAAGGATAAAGCAGTCTGCAATTCTTTTCAGTCTTAAAGTAACAAAGATCTGCACCTAGACAAGGCTGGCCGAAACCAGGGAAGGGGAGGGGCATCCGAAAACTGCAGCATGCACTCGACCAAAAGCGCATACCAAACCTCTTGTCCAAAAAGAAATAAAAGAGCAGCCGCACACTAACCTCCAATTAGCACAGCTAAGACCATGGACCTGCATCAAAACCGAAAGTAGTACTAGCGTAAAAACAAAGAATGTGGAGTAGATATAACCTCGCAAACTTAGTAGCAAATTGCATCATAGTACTCCTTGCGACGAGCTATCGCACCTTCAAGACACTACAGGCCGAACCACTTGACAGAGAGCAGTCAACAGAATAAGAACCGAGAGGACTAGTGCAACAACCTAAAGCAAAAGAAAACTGCACCTTCTCGAACTGAAAAAATGAAGTAGTAATCACTTGAAACTGCTGCCGCCGACTGGAGGAGGTATTGGTCAGTAGCCGAGCAGCAATAATCTGCACATCGCAGGTCTTTGGCGAACCAGAGGCATGTAAAACCGAGAGCATACACTTACTACAAAAGAACAGGATCATGCGAACCAAGAACCGTAAAAATCCAGTGCTTTTACTACCGCTAGCTAGCCGAAAGATGCTTTGTCTTCATCGCAAGAAAGAGGATAGATAATAGTAGTCACCAACCACATGAAAGCAGATAGCAAAGAATAGCCGAGCACATAAATTTTCTATGGAAACTTGGCCGAAAGTACAAAGGAAAACTGAACATATTCTGCTATCCACAACTTAAGAACTTAGCATAAGAACAGAAAACTGGACTGAGAGGCACTATCCAGTTAGCAACATTTCGGCCAAACCATACACCTAAAAACAAGAACACGAAGATAAATTAATTTGCTTCTGGAAATTAATCGACCAACTGGTCTTGAGACATGATTCCATCACAAGCAAAAACAGATATTATTCTCTCAAGAACTGAACCACAAAAACATAAGAAAGGCAAGATCATCATAAACATAAGGATTCATATTGAGACGAAGAGCGATGAACGATTAATATCACAAATGAATATTTACATCACTCTTCCATGTCTCATCCAAGAACACCCACAAGGAGAGAATAAAACATTAAAGCTTGCATACAAATTTTCTCTCCCAAGAGCACAAGCATTAGGAAACCCTAATACTCATACCCATTTCTATCTCTCTCTTTCAAGTGCACTTCTTCACCTAGAGAGCACCTCTATTTATAGCCTCCACTAATGGGTTTAGTAGCCTACTTTACCCATTAGGTCACACCAACTCTCCACTAATGGGTTTACACACATTATACCCATTAGGTCACAATATCTCTCCACTAATGGGTTTACACACATTATACCCATTAGGTCACAACACCTCTCCACTAATGGATCATTTCCAAATAAAATCCGCTTCGCTTGTACAGCTTTGCGTATTTTCCAAAACGCCTCCCGCACCTTCCCGAAGCTTCCTCGAATCTTGCCGCACGACCTCGCAGATTATCTCGAGTCCACGTCGCCTTCGACACATCCCGATCTGTTTCGACCTCGGCCGCCACTGCGCCTAGTCCGATCCTTCGTGTCTTGCCACGACTCCACTCGATGTCCTCGCAGATCACACAGACAAGAAAATATATTTCATAGCACCGCACTGGATGATTTAAATAAATATCGCGTCAAGAATTAAAATAATGCCCGGAACAAACTCAGACTTTAGGACACGAGTCAATTACTCATCACACAACTGGGGCTACCACCACATGGTCTCTCAGCACTGAGCTGTCCCAGGTGCCACACCAGCCCTATTGCCACGTGTTAACCCTGTGTCAGCCCAGTTAGTTGCCACGTCAGCCCTAGCCGTCGCGTCAGCATCTCAACTGCATGTGCATTGTTCCATGCACCGAGTCCACCGTAGACCCGTCTTTCTGTGCACCGGGTTCACATCACAGTAACTTTTCTGATTTTCTAGTATTTTCCATTAGATTATTTTTTTCAAGACCTCATTCTCCTCTGTCCTAACTCTGATTGACCCTATTCTTTTTTTCTAAATTCATCTAAAATCGAGCTCTATCTTTTGGTTATAGTTTTTATGTTTTTGGAGTTTATTTAAATTTTATTTAATTTTATTTTTGTGTCTCGATCGTTTTCTCTCTCGTTACAGCGCGTCTTCGAAGGAGCAAGGACACCATCAGAAGATCAAGAGTTTCTAGCTGAGCCAGGCCAAGGCAAGTCATGTCTTTTGATCATGTTAAATTTTATTTTTAATCTATTATTTATTTATTTTAAATTATTTTGCATCGCTATTTATTATAAACCCTTGTACTTGGTAGTTACCATTCTGATTGATTAATCACTCTTTGATAATTTGAATACTACGATACCATTATCACCATAGGTTAGAAAATTATATGTCTGTACCCACTCCGGTTGCATGCGTGGCTATATCCAATAAGCCAAAGCCCTCATAAACTATGGGTAGATAACGTGAAAGAAAGGGAGAAGGAAAGTTTTTTTTTTGTGTAGTGTAGATGTTAGTAAAGATTGCTGGGAAAACTTCATTTCACCGGGGAGAAAAAATTGCGAAGTATATGAAATAGCATCCCTAGAATTTGGTGGGTTTTTTCGACTCAGGTTGTTAGCTTATGGCTGCGGCTAATAGTTTTTGCTTCTAGTATGAGTATGTGTACAAACGTACCAATTTCGATAAGCCGATAAACTATTTTGAAAAAACTGTCTCGATAAGCTGCTTAAAAAGCAAAAAACTATCCTGTTTATTTATTCAAAAGAAATCGTAAGACATTATGGCTCTCTTCTTTTCAGTTTCTAAAAGCCACTTTTGTATAGTAATTGGTTTTTAAATAAAGTATCTTTTTATAATAAATTTATAAATTAATTATAGCATACACTATAATAATTTTATTTATATCAACTAAAATTATATATAAACTCTTTTATAAATAATCAAAAATTATAAGAGTCAAAAAAATTATAGGCCGCAGCGGCAGCGGAAAGAAGCACAAAGAAAGCAAAAGAAGGGTCCCTCCTCTATTGGGTTTTGGATCCCCGTGTTCCTCTGTCCTCCTCCTCACAAGTCACAACGCAACGCCGGCCTCCTCTTACCACACAAATCCTCACCAATTCCCCACCGATCTCTATCCAACCAACGTCTCCAAGGTAGGGTTTCTCTCCTCCCTTCCCCTCTCTACCCCAATTCCGCAGTACATGCGCGTCTCCCGATCCAATTCGATGCAAATTTCGATGTTTCTGATGCTAAAGGAGCGATTTTTATTTCTTGCTAGGACATGTCTGAGATGTAGAGATTTATGTAGCTGATCCTGTTGCTGATTGGATGTTGTAATCCTGTGGCTCAATCGGATGATCTATGCGGTTGGAAGAATTGCGGGGCTTGTGATCTAGAAATGGAGCCGTCGGATCTGAACACCCACCTGCCGCCCCGCAAGCGGCTGCTCGCCGGATTCAGGACGGCGGCCACAGCCTGCGATGCTGAGCCGCTCCCGTCCCCGCTCGTTTCCGGCGATCTCACTGCCCGCCTCCGTGAGCTGATGGGCTCGGCGAACTCGTCGTCCTCGCCTGAAGAGATCATCCAGGCCGCGAGGTCGGCCGCCTCCGCCGCCGCTGATGCTGCCGCGGCTGCCCGGGCTGCAGCCGCGGAGAAGGCGGCCGTGGCTGCCAAGGCTAGGGCTGCTGCTCGGACTGCTATGGAGTTTCTCGATTCCATTTCCAGGGCCGGCGCATCGAGAAATGGCCTCCAACTCAAGGCAAAATCGAGGAAGAAGCATGTCCAGGTCAAGCTATTGTATAAGCCCAATGGGCAGGTAGAGGGGAAAGGAGCCATGGGGGATGCTCCCAAGCCTCGTAGGCGCAAGGAGTCCGATGAAGATATCGCTCGGAAATTGCACCGTGCAATGAATAGCTCACCACGGATTTCCTACACTGGACCAAAGAGGCCCCGCAGCACCGCCGGTGGTGGGAAAGATGCATGGCCTGGTGATGGTTCTTCAACTCACGCGCCAATTGAGGTTGGCGGGTTAATTAACGGATGCTCTGTAGGCAAATCTAGCCAGAGAGCCGTTCCATTTTCCAAAATTGAGGGTCTCGATGATGCTGAAGACTACGCTGCAAAGAGTAGGGATAATGGAGTTGGGATTGGAAACTTCAGCGCTGGTCGGAAAGTTAAGATCAAGAGAAAGGAGCTACTTTTGAACCAACATAATAGTAAACAAACTGAAGAGCCCAAAGAAACAGAACCCTCTATAGATTCTATAGGATATTATGAATCAAAGTCAAATGGCACGGAAAATCCAGTGAGCCTTGCAGATGCGCAGGCCCCCAGTGATGGCTTGGTGCCGATGAAGATTACTTCTCTATGGAAGTTCAAGAAGTTTAAAACGTCACACTGCTCCTCTGACAGCAAGATGTTGCACACCGTGTGTTCCTCGACTTCGGCGGCTGAAACCTCTGCTTCCGTGAAAGCTGATTAGTGAGGAGGTACCTTAGCTTATAGTTGGCAGATGCTTGTCTTAGCTATGCTTGTTGTGAGATTTTGTATGTTGAAATTACTGTTCGGACAAACAGGGAGAGGAGGTAATCTCTCTCGGGTAGATTCCCGCCTTTGATTTGATTTTTATACAAATGCGCGTGCTTTATGGTATATAAGTTACTGGGTATTTCTACCGAATTATTTCTCATTTGCACTTCCCATTTATGGCAGCAATGGTGCAGATTATGACAAATTAGTGTAGTTACAAGTTACACATATCATTCTTACGAATGGTGCAATGAAACCAATGCCGATTCATATACTAAACTTGTAGCTACTAGCTACTGTCTTCCCATGAGTAAATGACCCCTTTGCTCTTTCATGGTACAACTATGTTTAGTTCTTAAACCTTGGGAGGACTGACAATAATATGCAAGAACTCTTCTCTTAATATAACCGATTCTACATAGTGGTTCTGTGCATTGCTCTTAACTACTGAAGAATTGATTGCTATCCTGACAGAATTAGAATCAGCGATTATCAAAGGGATCCAGCTAAGACCCTACACGATTGATCATTGATGCCTGAACGTTTTTTCATTAGTTCATAGATCCTAATTTCAACAGCTACCATTTTAGAGTTTCCGGTCCTATTCTATCTGAAATGTGTTACTTAAATAGTTGTGCTATTTAGGGCTTTCCTAAGTTTAAGTGTTAGTAGTTCACCATATTCATGGGTACTAATCAATGCTCTTTCAGATAGTTTGTTCACTAATACCAATATTAGTTTCCAAATTCATAGGCATTTTTTGTGTAGCACCATATGCTAAGATAATATCACCATACATGAGCATACTGGCGCACTACAGGCAGTCCAATTTAAAAGACTTCCTATTGCTGATGTCTTCAGGGTGCCTGCACGTTTTAATAACCCTAAAACATGAAATTCCCTTGATTTGGATGAGAACTGTTTTATCTGATGATAGTCTTCTCTTTCATGTGCTTTGTGAATGTGTGATGTTGCCATGCTATGGAGGACATGCTGCCATTGTTTTGACTGTGGACCTAACCGTTGGTCCAGTGGATGCATGCTCTTTCAGCTAGCAGCTCACACGACGAAATGATGGTGAAGACTGGGTGAAAGCATTCTGAATTTTTACTGATGGTCTCATGGACCTAACATGTAGTACTGCAATGAAGTTTTAGACGGGTCCAAGCCGAGCCAGCCGCCCATGTGTTGCATACGTGCACAACTTGTGTACTGATGTTGAAAAGCCTAGGTCTAAATCTGCAACTCTAGTCTATTGGTGAGTATCCTCCACTTAGTCTATAAATACATATCCCAATTATTATAAAGTGCGTGTCAACAGAGAAAGTAATAAAGAAAGAAGTTTCCCACCCATCTATTATTTGTATTATTCTGTGTTTGATACATCTCTTTTGTCTAGGAGGAATCGCTCGGACTGGACTTACTAGCGACGGTTTCTCAACACGTTATCAGCACGAATCACTCTGGTGGATCGAAGTTAATCGTTGAAGTATTTGTAGATTGAATTACCCATCTAGATCACTTTAAATTTCGTAAGTTTCGCTTTCTAGATTATTTTCTACCGTGTAAAATTGCTCTAATCTACTGTGGGCAGACTTGAAGTCGTTGGCACAATGCCGATTAGTAGATTGCACAAAATAGTAGATGTTGATTGCACTATAGATTGAAAAAAAATTGCTTCACGCGCCCGTATGCGCCACACGAACCGCCCGTCCAAACTGCCCACACACGGCCGAATGCGCCATTGGCCTTGCATGGTCGCCGCCACCGTTTTGGCCTTGGGCAAGCATGCCATCGCCGTTCCCGTAGAACCGTCGACCTTTCATGTGTCGCCACCGCTCCCGCACGAGCCATCGACTACCTGTGTTGCTCGATCCACCAGTAGGCCTCTTGCATGCCGCTGTCGCTCCCGCAGAGCCATTGGTCGATCGAGCACCGCTGTCGCCCTAGACTCCCCGTTAGTGTCACCCCACATGGCCTCCGCGTCGCGCCACCCGCGCATGGGTCCCCACCGGCGCTACCGCTGGTGCCCGGCCACCTATTGCGCCATGGCCGTCATCCCTTTTCCCACACACGCGCGCGCCATGAAGTGAACAGGGGTAGAGGAAACCCTACCCCTCCCTCCCCTTGATTCGGCCATGAGAAATCTGGGCTATCCAATCGACCACAGGATATTTAGACCAGTCCTATCGGTCAAAAGGAACTTGGACCGTCCAATCGGCTATAGACCATCCGATCAACCATGGACATTCGGATCAGTCCGATCGGCCATAGGAAATTTGGATAATCTGATTGGCCATGGACCGTCCGTTCGGCCACAGGAAGCTTGAACTAGTCCGATCAGTCAAAAGGAATTTAGACCATTCGATCAGCCATGGACCGTCCTATCGGCCATGGGACGTTCGGACCAGTCCGATCAGCCGAGAGTTCAGACCATTCGATTAGCCGAGGGAAGTTCGGACCATCCGATCGACCGAGGGCCCCTCAGAAGATGAAAAAATTACGCGAAAAAATTTCTTAGAATTGAAAATTAGCAGGGAGGACATCGAAAATTGTAGAATTCACCGAAAATACATATTATAGCGTAAAAGGGCATCAAGAATTCAAATTTTGAGTTGTTTTTACATTTGAATCTTATTTAGCACTATTGTTATTATTTTCTACACTTTTGTGTATTTACTTACTATTTTGATTAATTGTAATAATTTAAATGTCTTTAATAACTGAAATTAATAGTAAAATTATAGAAAATACGCAGAAAATTCTGAAATATCACGAGAATATTTTGTATCATTATCCAATTTATTTCATGTATATTTACCTATAGTAAATTTATATGTTTCCTTCATACAGATGTAGATGACAGGCATCACGAGTCGGGAGTTCAAGAAGCTGGCCCAGCATTGCTAAAACTACTTGACTTGGGCTTCTGTTTTCGAGATTGTACTTAGAGCTAAGAAGCTCCACACCGCCATTGAGATTGGTGCACCATAGGAAGCCAAACCCACCCTGAGGAAAATAATCAAGAACTTCACTTCCTCAGGCACCACCTCTATCTCACTCTCAAGAAATGATTACATGGCAGGGAGGAGCACACTAGCATTATAGATTGCACTCAAGAAGCGGTTTGAGAAGCTGAAGCACACCATTCTTCCTCAGGCAGAGCAGGAATAGATCCAACTCAGATTTGCTGATTTCAAGACGGTTGAGGATTACAATTCTGCCCTGCACAGAATTTGTACCAATCTTCAACTTTATGGTAGGTAGATCACAGATGAGCAGGAGATTAAGAAGACTCTCTCCACCTTCCACCCTAGTGTAGTGCAGTCTACGCGCAACTATCGTCAAGACGGCTATAAGGAGTATGCTAAATTGATCAATATCATGTAGGGTGCAGAGGCTCAAGATGAAGTTCTTTGTAAGAACTTTGTCGCACGGCCACCTAGGAGCCCCGCTGGCTGTGAGGTCAACGCTGTGAGCTACAAGGTGTGGAAGTCTATAATGAAAAAAAGAAAAAAAGAAGGGCAAAGTTACAGCCCAGAAAGGCAAGTCAAATGCTTCATCCGAGAACAAGGCTAGTAAACCAAAGCGGGACGATATTCCCTATGGTCAACAAGACCAAACTTGCTATAAGTGTGGCATGTGGGGGCACTGGTTGCGGGTCTGTAAAGAGCCGCAACACATCATCGATCCTTTCTAAGCCAAAACGAAGAAGGGTGGAAAAGGGTATTATGAAACCCACTTTGCCTTTATTGAGGGGGTAGAATTCTGAGCAACTACCTACACCAATAGAGGTGGACTCCACTCCTACAGCTACACCCCCTCTTAACATTGTAGCTACCATCACCATGATTTCTCAGGAAGAGCATCTCACCCCTGAGAAGATAGTAGCTAAAGTCTCAGATTTCTTAGCAGATTCAGTGTAATACACAGAATGCATATAGATTTTAATTGTCATGCATTTCATGTGTGAAAGAAATAAGTTAGACTTGCAATAATGATACTCAAACAATTTATTTTTGTAATAGTTGGATGATATTAATTCATTTATTTATTCAGTCAATAATAGCATGATATGTTCTGATATTTGAAGTATTTTATTTTATGTATTGATTGTCTCCTACTATATATTAATAAAGTACTTTATATTAGAATGTGTGTGGCGCCCATGGAGCAAGTGTGCTTAGCTGACAGCAGCACAACGAATACCATCTTGAGAGAAAAAAATTCTTTCAGTTGATTAGCAAAAATGATGGCAGCCTTATAATAATTACCAGTAGCGATGCTTGTATAATAGATTCAGAAAGAACCATAATTATACTTCTCATGGGTACAACTTTGGTCATTAAAGAAGACTTGTTGTACTTAGAATCGATTAGAACTCTCCTAAGTTTGAAAGATATTCATCCTAATGGTTTCCACGTTGAGACTGAAGACGAGTATGGTAAGGAATACCTACTTATTAAAAGCGTGAAGCAAGTGAAAAGGGGTATTAGAAAGACTTTTTTATTTGAATCTAGGCTATACTACACTAATATTAAGGCAACTGCAACCTATACTGCCCTGAAAACTATATTTAGAAGCTCTAAACCTTTCTGTCTCTAGCATGGTAGATTAGGCCCCCTAGGTCTTAGGATGATAAGAAATATAATTAACAATTCATAGGGACATAATGTCATTGTAAAGAATTTTTTGAATCAAAAAGATTTTGTGTGCCCCGCATGTGCCACTAGGAAAGTAATTACTAGACCTTCTGGTCTGAAAGTGAAGGTTGAAGTCCTTACATTCTTGGAACGCATCCAAGGAGATATTTGTGGTTCTATATATCCTTTGTTGGGGTCATTTAAATATTTTATGGTGCTCATCAATATTTTCTTGAAATGGTCGCACGTATGTTTATTATCTACGAGAAATCATACTATTGCAAAACTGATCTCACAGATAATTCAAATTAGAAATAATTTTCCTAATCATCATATAGCCATGAGTATATAGAGTACTCAACAAATCATTTGTAACAAGAATGCAATATAATATACAAGACTTAACAAATGATAGCTGAGTAGTTATTTTGCAGAAAGCAACTATTTAAAGTAAATAAAGTAAATAGATTAAAAGCGAATTTTGAAAATGGTAATAAGTAAATAATCAAAGGGATTGAATAAATCACAAGTGAACTGACCACTCACCCAATAAAACACTCGTAAACTAACCATTCATATAACAAACCACCAGTGATCAAACCATTCACTTACCACACTTAACCTAACCAAGTTTTTATGAAAACCCTACCCCTCGTGTGAAATCACCAAGCATTGTCCAAAACAAGGGACACAGTTATTTGAATAGTTTTACGCTCTGCAGAGTTTGCACAACTTACCCACACGATGTGATCATCTCTACGTTAAACAAAATCACAACAAGCCTTTTATAATGCTCAACCTCAAACTCAATTTTGTCTGCTAAGATTTCACCGTCTAATAGATTAACCACCTAATCGATAATTGCCCCCTCTTGCACCTCACGGAAATGTCGAACCAACACCCACGTTCATCACAGTGGCGAAATCTGAATTAAAATATCATAAATTAATCGGCTAGATATATTCCATACTAGACATATGGTTGCACGATAAGGCTCAGATCAATGACACACAAAGTTAAATCCTTATATATTACCCAGGTGAGATCTACATCCCTTGAAGTGCTAACCACACTTCCCCCTTTACTGCACGATCACTCACCCAAGTGAAAACTAATTTTGTATAACCAACACCAATGATAGACCAATATTATGATACACAAATTTTATAACTATGGCTACAACCACGATTCAATATCTCGTTAACTCAAAACTAATTAATTAACCACATGTGATGATGAACCCAATGTAACTATAAGCGTGGCTAAGCATACAACCCATGTGACAACTAGTATTGCATCACTAGAAAATTTTTTATCCTATGGTGATAATAGAATCATGGCATTTAAATTACCAAGATGGAATTAATCAAGTTGGATAATAACTATCAGGTACAAATGTTTGGAATTAATTAAGTTTGAAAACTAGGTTCAACATGATGAAAAGACATGACTTGCATTGTTCTTACTTAGTTAATGATTTTGGATCTTCATATCTTGCTTCAACCCTTCAAAGATGTTACCTAATGAGCGAGAAAACAAAATAAGGCTTGAGTGCTGACGTGGCGGCTGACTAGGCTTCTAGGGCTGATGTGGCAAGGTGACATGGCATGCCATATGGCAGATGACACGGCACTGACATGTGGCATGGTGAATGGCTTGAGTGCTGATGTGGCATCCACGTGGTAGATGATGTGGCATGACACGTGGCGCTGACGTCGGACTAGGGTTGATGTGGATAATGAGGTGGCTGCTGATTCGGCTCGGCTGGCTCACAAGTTCATGGCATAGTACAACTGACATGTGGGACCCACATGTCTGTGGCTCAGCACATGATGGATGGGGTTCATGGAGAAGGCGAAGAGACACGTGGGCTCAGGTACGTGCTAGCGTCAGCGCTAACATCAGTTGGGCGTGTCGACCAGGGCTATGCTTTTGACGAGCGAACGGGCGCAGGCGAATCGAGGAAGCAGCGGAACGGATCAATGGCGAGGCTCACCGACGGCAAGGAGAGACACTAGCGATTGGCGTGAATGACAGTGGCGATGGTCAGGGTGAAGGAGATGGCGCACAGCGATTGTGGCTTGGGCGGTGAGAGATGGGAATGGTAGTGTAAGCGGACGGCACCGGAGACGAAGATAGCTCGGGCGGCTTTGGCATGGATGACGAGGGTAGTGGCTGTGTCAGATACGAAAACTAAGGGGCGTAGCCCAGGCTTTATAGGGATGAACACTTAGGAGACCATGGCACATACGACATAGACGTCGAGGCCAGATCGGGTGCGAGCGACGGCGACGAAGACCGAGACAGAGACAACGATGAACAGTGCATGCATCGTTCGAGGCATGACATATGGCACATGGCCAGATCCAATGGCAGACGTGAGAGTCCACTTTGAATGACACAGATGCACAGTGCTTGGCGGACCCGATGCTTGACACAGGGCACTCAGAGAAGATCAGACAGCCGGTGAACAAGGCGGCCCTAATGATCGACACGTTGTAGAGGTGGATCGGATGGCTATGAGCTCTGCTAGTTAACGGGCTACGTAGGAGTGGGCTGGGCCGAATGAACAATGATGGGCTTAGCCGAGGAGATCTTAAAAGATTTTCTACATTTTGAATTCCAGAAAATCAGAAAAAGAAATTGAGCTCTAAAAAATAGCAAATAAACCCAAAAAAATATCAGAAAATTTCTCGAAGTACAAGGAACCCAAATAAAATACTTTCAGTAAATATTTAAGTTTACTTTAGTCATATTAAATCCTTTTAATTAGTAAAAAATCAATTTAAGCTTTAATTAATTCTAGAAAAATCCAATTGGTGAATTTTATTTTAAAAGCTTCAAGTAAATGCTGAAAAATAGGATGTTACACTTGTGCAAGCTGATGTACTTGTCGGCTATCAAACTAACATTGTACATACTTTGACACAAGTTACTTTGCATCATGGAGGGTAATTGGCTAATAGTATTATTGTCGATGGGCTTTACTGACAAGTGCTCTGTAGGAATGATGCACTCCACAAACTCCTCCATGTATGTCAGATAGTAGATCCAGACCATCCTTTTGATATATATACATCTCATCAACACTCCATGAGTTCCTTATTTCTAGAGGGTACATTCGATCAGAGTATATGATTTGGCCTTTCAATCTATATAATTGACCTCTACATCATCTTCAAGAAGTGTGACATGCCGAAGATATTCGTAGATTGATATCATCCAATCATTGTTGGGGTTGATTTGAGTGACCTCCATTGCAGCATCTTCGAAATGTCTGACTACCAAGGGCTTGTCGAGTTGCTCGAAAAATACTCCAGGTGAGACGGGTGATCTTGAGGAAGCCAACCATTTTAAGATCAAGGAGGTCAACAAGAATAGGCGATTTTAAAAATTCTCTAGGCTATTACTAAATTTAAAAATGTGAAAGTGTAACTAACTTGGTTTTGCACAAGTAAGACCTAAATTGTCTAAGTTCAATTAAGTGCACCAACAATACATGTCTATACTAAAGGTTTACAATTCTAAGGTGACAAGCAATCAACTTAATTCTACGAACATAAGTTGCTTGAATGTAAATTAAGTACAAGAGAACAAACCACAATGATACACAATGTTTTACCGTGGTGTTTGGAAACTTGCCGGTTCTCCCAAATCCACATTAAGGTAAGCCCAAACTAATTGGACCAGCTTCATAAATTAAGCTTAACCACCTCAATTCACTAAGGTTGTTCTTCCTTCACTCCGAAGATGGTGAGCACCACACCACTCACAATGTATCGGGCCTTCTTCATAACCTTCTTGAGAAGATTACCAGACCACCACACCTCTAAAGCCACCTAGGAGTCGGCAAAGTCCAAGAGTAACAAGTCAGAGACCTTTGCTTGAATGAATCAAGATTCACAGCTCAAGGACATGAAGTCCACCACCGAGTGCAACACATGCACAAGGTTATACCTCACCATACTCACTAGGTGCAACACATGCACAAATGAGAGAGAGAGCTTGCTCTTAGCTCAATGGATGAAAGAATGGAACCAGCCACTCCTTCCAATAGGCCACAAGGAGGTATATATACCCCTACATAAGAAAATTAGTCGTTGGAGCAAAAAGTTCTCTACAAATAGCCTAAGGCCCGGTACTACCACTAACATATGTCCGGTACTGCCACACCCTTCCCAACAACTATAAAACTAGCCATTACTTGAACCACCGATCAGATCTCCCACACAGGGATCGGTCTGACCACAAGTATACCGGTCTGACCACTAGCCAAACAATTCAAAGAGGCAAGTCTCTGGAAAAATGTACCTCCACTCAAGTAGTCATACCAAGGGCTGGTCTAACCACTTCTTTGGTAGGAGACAACTACATTGTCTAGTCTTTGACCACACTTGTCTTGTTTGATGAAATAGCCTAGCCATTTATTTCAAAAAATAAAATTATTTAATTTAATTTAAAATAAAAAATTTGTTTTTGCTTGCTTAAGTTTTTAAAATTTATTTGCCAGATTTTCTGCTTTTAAAAATAGCCTTTCTTGTGAAAAGTAATTTAAGTAAAAATATAAAATATTATTAAATAAAGGATATTTTGATTTTTTTTATAAAAACTAATTCAAATTAATTATTTGAACTTATTTGCTTTTAGTTGGACTTTCTGTGAATTCTCTGGATTTAAAATTTTAATTTCAAAGTTAAATAGTATTTTATTATGAAAACTAAATACCAAAATAAGTTGGAAATATTTTTCCTAACTCTAGAATGATTCCAATAAATTTTTTGAATTTTTTTGGAATTTTTGGACTTTATTTGCTATTTTCTAGAATTTTTAGAAGCTTTCTAGTATTTCTGAAAAGCATAAAAGAAGATTTAAAATCAAATCCACATTGGGCCGACAAGTGTCATGCCAAGGTTCAATCCGCCATAGCCCAATCAAATTCCGGCTACTCACCCTCACTTAACCCTTTGCTGTTCATCCGACAGCCGAGACCTTTCTCCTTAACCACATGGCATTCATCTGATCGCCCGCTTCTCCCTCTCTCCTCTTCTCTCTCACCGATATGTGGAGACCACCTATCGAACTTTTCTTCTTCCTCCTGACGCCATCACCTCTGCCACAATCGCGCCGCCCAGTCTGCCCGAGTCACCTCCTCCTTTTCGTTTGTTCCCTACCAGCAAAAAGGAAATTAATCCCCGTGATCAATCCACTTTAATATTGTGCTTTCATTCCTTTTAAAACCCCAGCCTTGCCTTATTGGCTCCTCCCCGAAATCCCGCCTCCGTTACTTTGGTGAGCCATTACTGCCACCCTTCCCCTCCTCGGCACTATAAAACCCCCTACACCTCCTTCGAAACTCGCACTACCACTCTCCACCCTCAATTCCTTTCCCCAACGCTCGAGCAATCTCCCACACCGTGTGCCACCTCTCACCGCGCCACCCATCACATCAGATGAGGAATTCCAGCCATCTCAACCCCGCCTAAGCTATGCCGACAACTCCAAGAGCTTCCTCGCACACGTGCGAACCTCCTCCACCCCTTCGCCGATAGCTCCCACCGTCGGAAACCCATCTGCACCGACGACTAAGCTTTGCTGTCGCCCTTCTTCGTCGTCAGCCACCTGCACCCCTCGTCGAGCTGCACACAAGGTACCGACGAGTTCCCCCACCGCCCTCTCTCACTCACCCCTCGCCGGCCATCGCCGTGCGCCGAAGCTTCGACAACCCTCAGGTCTCGAGCACCGCCCCGGCCGACCAAAGCCACGACAGCCCGACTTCCGACTACCAAGTACTACTCGAAGTCGTTCACGACTTCGCCCACCGAGTACTCTTGTAGAAGGTGAAAGTACTCGAAGTTGATTGTGACTTCCGACTATCGAGTACTACTCTAAGTCGATCACAACTTTCGACTACCAAGTACTACTCGAAGTCGATCGTGACTTCCGACTACCGAGTACTACTCGAAGCTGATCACGACTTTTGACAACCGAGTACTACTCAAAGTCGATCGTGACTTCTGACTACCGAGTACTACTCAAAGTCGATCATGACATCGACCATCAAGTACGAAGCCGACTTCCGACCTCTTCTAGCCATCTGATATCTTTGACCTCTCGATGCCATCCGACTACTCCAAACTGTCTGATCTCTCCGACCTCTCCCAGCCGTCTGATCTTTCTGACAACTCGAAGCCGTCTAACTTCTCGAAGCCATCCGACTTCTCCAAGACATCTGAATCTTTCGACTCCGCCACGACTACAACCGCCTTTGTTTTCGACCACTCTTGCTTGCGACCACTACGGATATTTCGACCACAGTAAAGCTTCCGACCACCTATATCTTTCGACCATAATTATTTTTTCGACTACAGTCACTCACGACCATAGTCGCTCCCAACCACTACCGTCTCCATCTACCTCCGACCATCAACTATGACCGCTATAAACCGCTGACCACTCTAAACATCTGACCTCCGTAAGCTTTCAACCGCTGCCGCTCCTTGCTCTAAGCCTTCGACTGCTGTCGCTCTAAGCCTCCGACCAGCGCTATTTCCGACAACCTTCGCTTTCCACCATATTTGCTTCCGACCACTGTCGTTCATTGCCGTCTCGACCACTCACTCCCCACTTACGACCACATGCAAAACTCCTTCTGCGACCACTCGACTCCGACTACCCTTGGTTCACGTTTGCTACAGTGTTCTTCAACCACTGTACAGTTTCGACTAAGTCTTCCTCTGAATCTTCGACTTTGACTTCACCTGTACTTGGAGTCACTATCTTTGACTTTGACCTCCACATAAGTCTTCCTCTGAATCTTCGACTTTGACTTCACCTGTACTTGGAGTCACTGTCTTTGACTTTGACCTCCGCAACTTCAGCCATTGATTCGACTATGGTTTCGACCACAACCTTCTGACACTACTTTTGACAACATATAGTTTTCAACCAAGTATAATTTCCAACCATATATAGTTCTCTGACTGCTACACTCGAGTCTTCGACCTCTTCAACACTTCAGCCCTTTCAGTACCTCCTCAAACACCGTTGGATGGTTCTTTAGATTACTTGTAGGCCGTTAGATGTTCTTTAACTCTCCAGGTTCACTTGAACACCATAGATTCACTACTGCTTACTTGAACACCGTATATTTTGTAACCACTCGATCACCCCGATCTCAGCGGCTACTCGAACTCCATCCGATCTTCTTTTCAACTTCGCACTCGAAGCCGATCTATCGACCTGCTCAGATAGTTGTAGCTCTTCACAATCTTCTTAGTGCCTGTGTCTCCTCTGATAATTACGACCTGGACTCGGACTCGACTTCTCTTTGTCGTAAAACTCCAAAACAGATTCTACTCGAACGCCTGGTTCGATTCTCCTATCGAGTTAATCCGACTAGAACTAATCAAGACTAGATTAATTCCAACACAAGCCTTTGACCACTCTGTAACCTCTAACTCCGAGTGGCTACTGTAGCTACGACTTCAGAACGGTTCCTGTAGCTAGGACTTCTGACTACTGACGCTCTCGACCACGGTCGGCATTCCCATGAATTTCGTTCACAAAAATAATTCTAGAAAATCTTATTTATCTTTTTCTTCTAATTTTTATTTTTTTAGAATTCCAAAGGCCCGTTCTCCTTCATCCTAACTCTGATTGGACCCATTCAAATTCCTAATTTCATCTATATTCATATTCTATCTCCTAGTTTTTATTTTTAATTTTTGGATTTTATTTGAGTTTAGTTGTTCTGGTTTTTCACGTGTAGACTACGAGACAAGGCAAGTTACACCTTTGATCATGTCATTCTCAATAATTTAAATTATTTATGTTGTTTTTAAAATTATTATGTATGCGTACTTTTATTCAAACCTAGTTTAAATTCGATTTAAATTCTAGTTATACCCAAATCCTTTATATGGCCAAATTTGATATTGAACTTCCTTATGCCTTGTCACCTTAGATGAAAAACCTAGTTGATACATTAGTATTAATTGGATATTTTTTGTAGCAAAGCTTAGCCATGCTTAGAATAATCATAGATTGAGATACTTTTTTATTTAAACTGATAAACTTTTGAAATCTATTCTTGACTTTAGTTAGTCAAGAAAGTATATGAAATATTTCAAAATAAAATATAAAGCTTGGTTTGGACCTAGGCTAATAGTTAGGTGGTGGGTGCTGGCATGCATAGTTGTTCGGTGACACAATGTTGATTTTCAGGCATAAGTAGTATGTGGTTTGAGCCTAAGTCAAGTTAAGGACCGGTCTGAGAGCTACTGTTGCAAAGCCATATCGTATTACCACAAGGCTAGCATGGGGAGAGTCCTAGCTGATTAATTTATGAAGTCCCAACTTTGACCTCGCTATAGGTTGAATGTGAGCGTGGTATAAGCCATGAGAAGTCTCACACGGCACAAGAGGGGCTCCAACTTGTGGATTCAGGTTGTGGTGAAACCTTAGTAGCGGCGTAACCAGGTTGAAGGCTTAATAATATAAAGGCCTTGTCATGATCTCTTCGCCGCACACCAAAAGAAGTGTGTTTATCCAGTGGCAATATGGGATGACAATGTCTTGTGGGTAAAGCTGTACAACCTCTGTAGAGTGTAAAACTATCTTGGATAGCCGTGCCCACGGTCATAGGCAAGCTGAGTAAAGTTTTTCACAGATTAGACTTTGTTTTCAAAATGGTTTACAAAAAGACTTATGGATGGATGGAATCCATAGGAGATTTTAAAAAAATATATGGATAGATAGAATCCATGTGAGATCTTTTTGGAAAAAATAGACCAGGTGGGATACCTGAGAATAGATTAGTGTTTAGTTAGAGCCTACATGTAACATCATGATTTTCAGAGATTTTTAAAACCTGAAATTTAAAAATAAAATTTTGGAATTTTCTGGAATTAATAAAGCTTAAATTAAATTTTTAGAATTTTAAAAGGATTTAATTTTATTATAATAAACTTCAACATGAGTTGAAAATATTTTATTTGAGCTCCTTGTCTCTCAAGAAATTTTCTGGTATTTTTGGTGAATTTTTGGGATTTATTTGCTATTTTCTAAAGTTCATTTTAGCTTTCTTTGAATTTATAAAAAGAAAAGGCGGGAGATCCTCCCGCACCCGCTGCTGCCTCCCGCGCCCGCTCCCGCCCAAGCCCCCTTGCCCTGTCCGGCTGCCGTCTCCCTCCACCGTCCGCCCGTCCCCGCCATTGCCGGAGTTCTCACCGCCGCCTCTGTCGTCCTCACCGCCCCTCCGAGCGCCGCCTTTCCGATCCCGCGCGTCGCCGTCTCCTCGCCGCCGCCGGACCCCGCCGAGCTTCACCATCCCTTGCCGACCGAAGCCTCGCCGTCCCCATCACCGATGAGCCCCGCAACCGTCTCCCTCCGACCTGCCGCCGGACCCGCTCTCGCCGCCAGAGCCGAACCCGCATCCGTCGTCGCCGGAGCCCTCCCGCACCACGCTTGCCGAAACCCGCGGAGCGCCGCTCCTCGGGTCGCGTGCTCACGACCCCGCGCGCGCCCGCACCCCGCCTCGATCCCGCCGCCCGCGCCCGCACCTGCGCGCTCGCGTCTGCGGGACACTTCGCGCGACGCGCCGTGCCACGCATCGGCAATTCGCGGCGTCCCGCCTCCGCGCCGCTTGATCCTCGCCGCTCATCTAGATCCGAGCCAATGCCCCAGATCTCGCCGCGTAGTCGCTCTGCAACCATCGGATCCCGCACCAACGCCCGCCGCCGCCACCGCACCCGCGCGTGACACATCAGCCCTAGCCGACGTGGCAGCCACGTCAGCCCTACCCGCCACGTGGCAGGCCACGTGTCCACCACATCAGCGACACGTCAGCAGTTGTCGGCCCCCAGGTGCCACGTGGCAGCCACATCACCTGGTGCCATATGTCGGCACCAGAGAGTGCCACGTCAGCCCTAAAACGCCGCGTCAGCACCGCCCTCCCCGTGTGCACTATTTCGTGCACCGGGTCCACCGTAGACCTGGTTTTTCGTAAGCTCGGCTCACAGCACAGTGTAATTTGCGACATGCTTGCTTGATTCACGACATTACGCCAACAAAAGGAGGATGAAACAGGAATTATTTGTGGCAGCAAAAGAGATGAAATATTATAAAGCTAGCAAGGTCACAAAATATTTAGGGCAAGGATTTCATAGATCGGTGCTAGGAATCAAAGGGTGATCATATACATTGTTTCAATCTACTTGTAGATTTTCCAAGGATGAACAAGATTTTCATAGCTCAAATCATAAACCCTAGAATCTTGAAAATCATGAAATGAGAACAATGCAAGTAGGAGAAAGGATAAATTACCAATTAGAATGAGAGAAGATGATGTTTGAGTGAAGAAAACTTGAAGTTCTTGCCCGAATTTGAGGAGGATCCAAACCTAGGGTTTCATGCTATAAGAGACAATGGGAGCAAAACCCTTTGGTGAGAGAGGAAGGAGAACCTTTTTAGAACCTTAAAGATGGGAGGAGATGGCCAGATCCAAGGTTTTGTGGACGGAGAGGTCTTGAGGGGAAGAGAGGTCCACGAGCTGTTGGTCTGACCGAAGGGGTAAGGGAATGCTTAGGCAGAGAAGGGAAAAAGAAAAGAGGAGGGGATCTGGGAAGTGTGCTACTGGTCTAACCGGTACAACCGAGCGGTCTGACCGCTGGGACCAACCGGTTAGAGGGCCCTCAAGCACCCAAACAGACCAAGCTAAGGGAAAGTGGATGTACATGCTCCAAAATTCCAAGCAATCAACTTTTAGAAGACACTTTGGAGCATTTCCAACCAATTTACCTTCAAGATTCCCATTTGCAAATATGTTTTTACTAAATTAGCTTTTGTTTTGCAAGAGGACTCACTTAAGCAAAAAATTTGAAATTTTTAGTCAACACAATCAGGAACACATCCAGCTAAGATTTCAAATAATATGCCAAGTTCATATTCTCAATGTTAAATAGAGATTAACATTTTATAGTAAGATTAGGACAAGAAGTGCATTTTCCAACAAAAGACATTTTAAGCATTTTTCAATAGTTATAAGAGGTGCTCCGAAGATTCAAAAGTCATTTTGGAGCTAAACCTCTAAAATGCACACATAGTACATTTGAGAGATTTTCATAAAGTTTTAACCCCTTTTGGATGAGAGAAAACTCAGGGTTTTCATGGCTGAGGTTTTAAGATTTTTCAGAGTTTTGCATTTCATTTAGAACTTTTGAGAGGGAAAGAAAAAGGATCAATTGATCTTTAGAAATGTTGACATAATTTTACATGGAAGATAAACTATTATAGTTCAACATTCATTATTGTGCCTTCCCCAAAAGATAAGCCAATTTGAATATACAAATATTACAAATCTGCTCAGAAACATATAACACTCTGAATTTCAAGCATTTTGAGCGAAGTGAGAAAAAGTCAAAACTTTTTCAAATCAAATTGAAATACTTTTACATTTTACAAAAACAAAACCTTTATTTCTAAGAGCCATTTCCAACAAAAAATTTTGAGAAAGGATTCTCCAATTAAAATTTGTGCCAAAATGAGCTTTTCTTTTCAACATTTTGCCTAAAGCGAGGTGAAGAACAAAAACTCCTCAAATGAGGTACAAATATTTTGAAAATTTCCAGATTTTGACTTTGGACTAATTAGAGAAATTTCCAAAAATAGATATTGAAGAGAGTACTTCCTTTCAAAAGATATCGAAAAATGCATTCTCAATGCAAGAGGGTTTATTTGTGTTTATCAAAAACTCAAAATCAAATCCAATTTGAATTTCATGGAGCTTTTTACTTTATTGGATTTTTATGAGTTAGAAATACTATTTCAAATCAAGATACACGAAGAAATCTAGCTCTAATTGCCAAACTCTCAATATGCAAGAATAGGTCATTTCAGGTCATACTAGTTTTTTGGCTAATTTCAAATGAGTATAGCTTTTCAATGGTTAATCTTTTGTAAAAAAACTTTTAAAATGATCAACCCTACAAGTTTGGTATTGATGATATTTTAAAAAACGCAATAGATTTTGATTTATGAGGATATCTCTTTTAATCCAAAATCAAGATCATATAAGATCCTTTTGGGGCCAAATTTACTATTTTGTTTTATAAATAGAAATTTTTACTCCAAAGGCATTGAAAACATCTGAAATACATATTTAAGTACTTTTATCTAATTTTTCATAATTTTGACCTTTTAAACAAGATATTTGATTTTTGACTAAAAGGGCTTGAAGTTTTAATCTATGAATGCCAAATGAATTAGATAAGAGACCTTTCTATTGGAATGGCATGTATGAATTGGAAACACCATTTTGAACCAAGATATAATAAAAGATCCGGTTCAAGTGGAAAAACTCATAAAGCGTTAGAATATGACCAATATAGGTCAAGGACGATTTTTGGGCGAGTTTCAAAATCAAATAACATTTAATAGATTGATCTTTTGAGAAACTTTTCAATACAAGGATTGTTAAGGAAGACAACTCTAGGATTTTCATTTTGGAACTATTGCTAAAATCCATTTATAATTATTTCTATACACAAAATACACATTTAAAATCAAAACAAGATTTTTGGGCTTAAAACTTATTTTTCTTTTGAAATGAATTTTTACAAAGCTAAAGCCTTAGAAAAACATTTGCTACGTTTTCATATGCATTTGTAACTAGTTTTTCAAGATATAACTATTAATTACAAAGAATTTTGTTTTTGGCTAGATTGGCTTACTTTTGAAAGTTAATATTAGCACTTAATTAGTTTGGACACATGTAGAGATGTGATATACATGATTATGATATAGCACTCCCCCTTAATGTTCCACACCCAAATTGCTTGAGATTGCAATAAAGGATTTTTGAATAAGAGCAATAACAAAATTTTGAATAAGATTTTCATGTAATACAATCTACACATGGCAAGGGCTACATACTTCAATTTAAATGCTTGTTACCGTGATAGCATTAGCTCAAGATGTGAGATGTTGATCTTCAAGCTTGGTTCCATATTTGCTTATGGTGAAGTCCACCTCTTTATGAGAAATCCAAGCTTATAATGCATCTCCAAGCACCTATTATACACTCAAGCTCATTTTGGTACCCACATTCGGTTGGGTCCTTGGATGTTAGTCACAATAGATTTAAGGACCTAAATGGCCGTAGTAGTTGACTTAGGTAAACTAACATATTTAGCAAGTACTTTACCATATTGATCCTTCCTGAGCAAATAATGTTCGTTATAAAGAGAGGGCTTACGAGTGATACCTATAGGACAATCTTTACTAAAATATTCCTTTTCCTAGCAATTATAGCACGTTTGACGTTTTTCGCCATTAGTAGTCAACAAGTCTTGCTTATTGCCATTTTGCCTCTTTGTTGATGACACTTGCTTTCCCACCATCTTCTTTAAACACATAGAGGCATAGTCTCCCTTCTTGTGGTAATTATGGTAAGTTAAGTCTTTGAATCCCTTTCTTGTCTTGATAACTTGCTTTTTGCCAACCTGCCTCATTTTTGATGACATTGTCTTGTCATCTATCTTGTTGGGGCATTTTGAGGCAATATGACCCTTCTTATTGCAAGAATGCACTTAACATTCTTCGTGTGGCTTGCATTGTATCGTGTCTTGTTATTCCCCTTCTTTTCAGAGATGAAGCCAATACCTCTCTTGTCATTTGACATTCATTAATAGCTCAACAGTTTGTCAAGAGAGGCCTTCCCTTTGTAGCTTCTTTTCAAGTTATTTTCCAATTTAGTGTCTAGAGCCGTGAGCCTTTTGTTTTCCTCTACAAGGTTCGTATCACAAGATATAGAGGAAATAGGAACATCTATTTTGGAGCAACAAGACACATCAAGCAAGTCGACACAAGAGGTGGATGTGCTAAACTTAAATGAAATGCAATAGTTAGGAGCTACACATAGCAAATTATCTAATAAATGACATGTGATTCCTATATCCACTGTATGCTTAATGGATTCCTTGAGAAGAAGAGACTCATGTTCTTTTTTAGCACATCATAATTGTTTTGAAGAGAGATATGTTCTTTCTTCAAAATCTTAAACTTGGTCTTCTCTTTTTCAAGATATTCATTAAGCTCTTATAATATATCCATCAACTCATCATAAGAAGGTTCATCATTGTCATTATCATTAGCCATAAGGCAATGAGTTGATGTAGAGGGGCTAGTGGATTCTTCATCGTCGGAGCTAGAAGTTGAGAATTTCATCTGATATCCATTCTTGTATGCAATCCTCATTGGGTGAGGTGGATATTTCATAATCATCTTGAATTTTAGTCCACATATAATGAGCGCTCTCGAGATTGCATATTGTATTGAATACCTCTACACTCAAAGCACTAAATAAGGCGTTAGTTGCTTGAGCGTCAACATGTGAGCATTTCTCTTTCTCAATTGTTGCAGCAAGAGAATCCAATGAAGGAGAAAAGCCCACATCTACAATCTGCCAAATTTCAAGGTTCATGGCCTTAAAATAACATATCATGCGAATTTTTTAATTATCATAATTCGTACTATCAAATAGAAGTGTTTCATCTAGGTGTACTATATTACTAATCGCCATCCTTTAACTCTCTAGGCGGCGAAGCCTAATAAATGAGAGAACAAGCTCTGATACCACTTGTAAGATCGAGGAGGTTGACTAGAGGGGGGTGAATAAGCAGTTTTAAAAATTCTCTAGGCTATAACTAAAGTTAATAATGCGGAAATGTAACCAATTTGGTTTTGCACAAGTAAGACCTAAATTGTCTAAGTTCAACTAAGTGCACAAATAATACAAGTCTACATCAAAGGTTTGCAATTCTAAGGTGATAAGCAATCAATTTAATTCTACGAACATAAGTTGCTTGAATATAAATTGAGCACAAGAGAACAAACCATAATGATATATGATGTTTTACCGTGGTGTTCAGAAACTTACTGTTTTCCCTTAATCTACGTTGAGATAAGCCCAAACTAATTGGATTAGCTCCACAAATTAAGCATAACCACTTCAATCCACTAAGATTGCTCTTCCTCCACTCCAGAGATGATGAGCACCATACCACTCACAACGCGCTAGGCCTTCTCACAACCTTCCCACACAAGAAAAATAGTCATTGGAACAAAACGTTTGCTGCAAACGGCTTGAGTCCCGGTACTACCAACAATACATGGCTGGTACTACCGCACCCTTCCCAACAGCTATAAAACTAGCCGTTACTCAGGCCACCTATCAGATCTCCCACACAGGAACCGGTCTGACTGCCAGGTCCGGTCTGACTGCAAGTATACTGGTCTAACCGCTAGCCAAACATTTCAAAGAGGCAAGTCTCTGGAAAAAAGTGTACCACTACTCGAGTGGTCGTACCTGGGGCCAATCTGACCTCAACTTGTGTGAGGGTCTGACTAGGGATCGGTTAGACTGCAATGATAATGCTGGTTTGATTGCTTTCACTGGTCGAAGATGACCGCATTGTTTAGTCTTCGACTATATTGGTTTTATTCGACCACATAGGTCGTCACCCACTCTGGTCTTATTCGACCACAGGTCATTGACCATGTTGATATTTTTGACCATACTGGTCTTTGACCACACAGGTCTTTGATCATGTTGATCTTTTCAACCGCATAGATCTTCGACCATGTTGGTCTCTTCGACCACACTAGTTTTCGACTACCCAGGTCTTCGACCACATTGGTCTTGGAGCCATCGATCAGAGCCATAACATTGGTCATCGTCATAGCGATCGACGCCATAGCGATCGATCGCATATGCCCTGGTTAGACCTCTAGGCCGGTCTGACCGCAACTCTAATGTCGGTCTGACCAGCTTTCTAGAAAGAACACAGTAGTGCATCTTACTTTAAGAAATTTCATGATAAGGTTTCAACTTGGAAGTTAAGCAATGAAGGTTGGTATGACCTTCTCAACAGGTTATGAAACACATCCACAAACCCGTTTTAGAATCATACCACAATGAAGGGAAAAACATAGACTCTAATAATTTACAAAACTCATTTGCAAACTTCCAATCACATGTCACATGGAACTTATGCATGAGCTACAACCATTTTCAAAATACATTCAAAAATATTAGCCTCATGCCATGGAGAGAGCTAGAGCAAGTAAATGAGCCGTCAACACATGATACATACAAACTACTAGTCGTGACCCCTCTTAATAGTACGACATCCTATACTAGCAACCCAGTTTTCCAACTAAACACTAAGACTGGTAAAAGACTAGGAACACATTCTTAGCCCTAACTAGTCATACCTTTGCCTTGCATAACCTCTTGAAGCTTGATGACACACATATCAACTTTAAGTTCGGGTCTTTGACTTTATTTATCATGATATGACGTCGTTTCTTAGACTTGAGGATGATCACCCGCATGAAGCTTCTCTAGTCATCCATCATCGTGGGACACATCTTATCCATCCATCTTAATGAAAATATTAGTCCTACAATTTGATTACCATTAATTACCAAAATATATCATTAACTCATAATGACGGGCTTAGATCCTTCAACCCTGCCAACTAATCTGCCGGAAAGTTTTCCTTTCTAGGAATGTGTTGGACTTCGAAACCAAAGAAATGCTTTCTAGTTTTCATACTTCTGCAAGATAAGATGACATCACAATACTTGAGCATTGATACTCTTTAACTACTTGATTCGCTATTAGTTAGGAATCTCCTTTGATTAATAGTCTGCAAATCTCGAGTGCCTTAGCTACTTGCTTGTGAAATGAAATGAGATAGAACTCTCCAAGTTTGATCGCCCATTTTGCTATTTGTCGAAATGATCCCTTGTTTTGGAGAACCTGACCTAGAGGGCATCCGATCCGCACCACAACTATATGGACCTGGAAGTAGGGGTGCACATGGAGCAGATAAATTCCATCCGACCGACCGAAGGCTCATGAAGTGAATACGGAAGGGGTAAATGGGTATCCGGCACTATCCGTGTCTGACTCTGATTCTGAGAAAAATATATAGAATAGGATACGGGATGAGTGATATCCGTCCTTATATATTCGTATGTCAAACAATATGAGAAAGTCTTCTGTGACTTCTCTTAGAAACAAGATAACATATAGGTGGATTGCCATATCTAAACAGGCGGGCGATATTGCGTGCTCTTCTTTATACATCTCAGCAATTAATCTCTTCATGTTCACTCTAATTGCACCCTGTAACAGCCCAGTAGTATATTTCAAAAATTAGGGTAAAAAAATAATTAATTAAAAATTAAAAAAATTCTTTTGATTGCTTGAAAATTTGAAAATTTATTTGCTAGTTTTTCAGCTTTTAGAAAAGGATTTGTTTTGAAAAGTAATTTAAGAAAAAAATATAAAAATATTAATAAATAAAGGATATTATGAATTTATATACAAATTTTAATTAAAATTAATTATTTGAACCCATTTGGCTTTTATCTAATTTTTTTGGAATTTAAAATCAATTTTAAGATTAAAAAATGTTTTTTGTACATAAATTAAAGGACAAATTAAGATGGAAATAATTTTATTACATCTAAAATCTCTATAGGGATTTTTGTGAATTTTGTTGGGATTTTTTGACTCTATTAGTTATTTTCTAAGTTTATTTGAAGCTCTCAGCTTTTCTGGAAATCCAAAAATTAAAATTTGAAATCTCCCTCACTCCCGAGCCGCCACGTGACTGGCCCGAATCGTTCTCCACCACCATGCAGCCAAATCTCACCTGCCCAGTGCATTTTTTCTCTCTCTGCTTCCTTCCCCACCCAGCCCATCGGTCAGCCTCCGTATTTGGCGCCTTCTCCTTCCTTTCTCCTCCCTTCTTCCCTCTCTCCCCTCTTCGACACCACCATTCCTGCCATCTTGTTCACTGCCACCTTGCTACTTGGGACTCCCCATTTGTAACATCTTGAATTTCAGTAAAAATTTAAAGCCTTTATTTTAAAAATGAATTTTTAGAATTTTATGGAATTTTTTGCAAATTAATAAAGCTTAAAATGAATTTTAAGAAATTAAAAGGATTTAATATCATTAAAATAAGCATTAACATAAGTTTAAAATATTTTATTTCGATTCCTTGTGTCTCAAGGATTTTTCTAGAATTTTTGGTGCATATTTGGGATTTATTTGCTATTTTCTAGAGCTATATTTGTTTTAAGTGAATTGCTGAAAAAGAAAAATCAAACAATTTCTTTGTGAACAGTGTTGGGCTGGGCCCAACACTATTCACCAGCATGGCCGCCTCATTGCCGTCCGATCCACCCCCGCGCCACGTGTCATCCATCTGTCGTGCCTTTGTCCTCGCCTCACCACCAGCCACCCGATCACCACTTGAGCCACGTGTCAGCGATCCGCGGATGCATGCACTGTTCATCTGAAAATTCTAACGTAGTCGTCCGATCCTCCACTCCCCATCCCCATCGTCCACGTGTCACACCCATGCCTTTCGTCTCCGATCCGAACCCTAGACTCGCGCCGTCTTCGCGTCGGTGAACATTGGGATGCATGCCTTTATAAACACCGTCTCTCCTCACCTCGTGACATCGCCCTCGCCGACCGACCCGAGCGCCGCCACCTTCCCTGCCATCTCCCCGCCACTAGAGCCGCCTCGCCGTTCCCCCGAGGACCCTCGCCGCCGCCGATCCTGCCGACCGCGTTGCGTCCCGCCTCCTCTCCGCCATCCGCCGCTGCCGTCCCTCCTCCTCCCCACCGACACCGGAGAAGAACCCCGACCAAGGACGAGAACGAGAAAGCCCAACGCATCAGGAGCATCACCAGGTTGTACTTCACCACCAGAGTCAGCAAGCAAGTTCTACACCATAGCTTCAAGAACACCGGAGCTTGCAGAGAGTGGTCAGCACAAGGAGCTGCACACAAGGCCATCGGACGACTTTGCAAGCTTTACAAGATCAACATGTCCAGACTCATTCGAAAGTTCAAGGAGCAATATGGAGTCACCCCTAGCCTACCGGAGCCAGCCAGGGAGGAGCCATGACCGCAGTCGCCAGTACCCATACCTTCGCTTACACCGCCGAGCCCAGAGGAGAGACGACGCATTACCGACAACCGACAGGAGTATCTTCGGCACTTCATTCTAGCCCTAGTCGAAGAGCAGTCACTGCAAGTCCGCAACTCGTGGGTGGTCTACAGCGATTCGGAGGACGAGAGTAGCGAGCCCTACCTGTCAGGACTTGAATGCGAGCCTTTAGATTAGAGAGTGCGAGTAGAACAATGGATTTTAATTGCAGTTGTGTGTAATGTGAGCTGCAAATCTTGCTCTTAAAAGCATTATATTGCAATCATATCAATCTTTTTATTAGAGTTATTTTGCTCGGTTTTGTTGTTAGCCTTTTTGGCTAAGTGTTTGTTTAGTCCAGGTTGCCACTAGAGAAACCCCCTTAGATGAATTCACCGTCTTACCTATGCTTTTCCCTCTCACCTTTGTGCCCTGAGAAGTCAGCAGCGTTTTCCTTTTGAGCAAAGAAGAAGATGGTTGATACCAGAACTCCGCGATCAGAACCAAAGTAACCAGATCCAGGAGCAGTGCCACTCAGCCACCCCAGGCAGTCCCAGTGAAGGATCGGAAATGGCAACAGAGGGGGGTGAATGGTGCCTTTGAAATAATTCTCCCCAAGTATTCTGACAAAATTCTTCTTCTCCGATAGCTACAAAAGCTATGAAGCAAGAAAATAAAAGCTCACTAGAATTCCTTCTTCTCTAATAGCTACAAAAGCTATGAAGCAAGAAAATAAACGCTCACTAGAATCCCAAAGATTAAATACTTGCTGTCGTAAAACTGAAAACAGAAAAACTGCATGCTGCTAACTTGGTAGCATTCTTAACCAAAAGCTTGTAACTAAAAATCTGCAAACTAGACTGAAAAAAGGAGCCTTAAAACAGTCCACAAAGCAAAGAAAAGAGACACAAACCAAAGAGAAAAAGCAAAACCGAAAGCAAAAGAAATCAGCAAACTGCAGTCTAAAAACTGTACCTACTACTTGCTGAAAACTGCAGCAAAAAGCAGTCCAAAAAGCAGAGATTAAAAGCAAAAGAGAGCACCTAACCTTGCTGAAAACTGTAGCAAAAAACAGACCAAAAAGCATAGATTGGAAGCAAAAGAGAGCACCTAATCTTGCTGAAAACTATAGCCACAAAACAGCAAGAAGGAGAAGAAGACTATAGGCTGAAAACAGAGTAAGAACTGCAGAACTGACTGAACCAAAATAGCAAAGAACAGCAGCCTAAAACAGTAGAAAACTGAAGCTAAAGAGGTGTATGCTCTCAGGGATAGCTAGCCAAATGGCTTTGATAAAAGTCCCTAGTTCTGAGCCAAAGAAAACTGCAGTTACTTGATCAAAAACCTCTGCTCAAAAAGGAAGAACAAGAAGAGAGACGGAGAGCAGCCAAGAAAGAAATAGAAGCACCTAAAAATCAGCAACAAGGCATAAAAGAAAGTAGCCAAAACAACTTAAACACAAGATTTCTTCGATTGAGACAAAGAGAGATGAATGATTATATAAGAGGAATGATTACATCAATTCATCTCTTCTCACAACTCAAGAATACCCAAAAGAAAGCACAAGTGCTGCCCTAAAGACCCATACAACTCAAGTGCACATGGAGAGACAACAAGTAAAACCCTAACTCACTCTCTCATCTTATTTCACTAGAGAGCACCCTCTATTTATAGCCTCCACTAATGGGTTTACAACATACTTTACCTATTAGCTCTCAACTACTTTTTGCACTTTACCCATTCTCTCCTAACCAAATTCGCTTCCTTTTGTGCAGCCCTACGAATTCACCAAAACGCCACTCCTGCACCTTCCGGGAAGCTTCCTCATTTCTTGCCGTCCAAGCTTCGCAACCACTTCAAGTCCTTGCCGTCTTCGGCACATCCCGACCGCTCCAACCTCAGCATCGTCTGTGCCTAGTCTGGTTACCCCGTGCCTTGCCACGACTCCGTCTCAAAGTCCTGTAGCCATCATAGACAAGAAAACACATTACATAGCACCGCACAAAATATTATAATCAAACATTAGCATCAGTAGATAGCACAAAATGCCCGAGACAAACTCAAACTTTCCAGAGCATGTGTCAATAACTCATCATACATATGGGTTTACCTCCACATGGTCTCTCACCCAGTGAGCTTGAACCCAGCCCTCAGTCAGTTTTTGGTGGCACAAACACAAATGATGCAGACCATGATGCAAAATATGAACGCTTTGATGCAACGTCAGCACCAGGAGGCAGTAGCACCTTAGGCCGCTCATCAGCAGTCTAGCTATACAGAGTTTATGAGGACGAGACCGCCCACCTACTCCAGATATTCCAAGCCTTTGAAGGAAGATGATTTGATTCGTTCAGTTGAGAAGAAACTGAACTTGGCCCAGTGCACAGACAAAGAGAAGGTGTTGTATGATGCACACCAGCTTGAGGGAGCCGTCGCAGAGTGGTGGGAGAACTACTGCGCCACTCATGAGGACCAGAACAGTATCACGTGGGCAGAGTTCACCGTCGCTTCACCGTGAGCTGCAGCGAAAGAATATGTCAGTGAATGAATATCTCAATAAATTCAATCAGTTAGCTCGCTACGCGCCAGAGGACATAGCCATGGATGAAGCTCGACAGAAAAAGTTCAGGAAGGGTCTAAATCCAAGATTAAAGGTACAAGTGGTAGGCAATGACTATGCTAGTTTCCAGCATATGGTGGATAAGGCCATGCTTATCGAAGAGAGCCGTCGCGAGCTAGAGGAGTCTCGTAAGAGGAGGATGATGCAGCAAGGATCTCAGATGCATCAGTCCCAGAAAGCCCGCTTTGGCACGTACCAGCCGGCACAAGTACCTTAGCAACTAGTCTTCAGGACACCGACCCCAGCGCCACGTCAGTTTCAGTCAGGACAGCGTCCTAATGGATCAGGCAGCCAGCAGTAGAGGAGTGCCAACCCAGCGGTGTCCGTCGCTTGCTTCAAGTGTCATAAGCCAAGACACTATGCTAGCAAGTGCCCCCAGAGGCAAGCCCCTATGCCAGTTTGCTTCAATCTAGGAGCCACACTGCATCGGACTCGCCCGTGAGTAGGATGAGGAGCACCCTGCATTAGGCCAAAGCTAGCAGACACCACCGGCCAGTGAGGCCAAGTGAACTATGTCACCGCTGAGGAGGCCCAGGCAGCACCATAAGTTGTGATCGGTAAGTTTCTAGTCTATTCAAGCCCTGCTACAGTTTTGTTTGATTCTGGAGTTTCGCATTCATTTGTTTCTCGGAGTTTTGCTTTAAAGCAATGGTTGAAAACTGTTGTTCTTGGATCTGTTCTTTTAATTCAATCCCTGGGTTCCGAGCTGAGTACGAACCTAGGTTGTCCGGGATTTAGGATAACCATTCAGGGAGTGGAGTTTAGTGCCGACATGATTTTGTTGGATATTCAGTCTTTAGATGTAATCTTGGGTATAGATTGGCTTAAAAACCATCAGGCAGTGTTAGATTGTGGGAGCAGAGCAGTGACCTTAACAAGTTTAGATGGGAGTAAAGTGCAGTTTGCATCCAGCATGAGTCAGCTAGAGAAAGTCATGATTTGCCAAAGCAAAGTGATCAAGTTGAAGGATGTATCAGTTATCAGAAAGTACCCCGATGTGTTTCCAAATGATCTTCCAAGTATGCCACCAGAGTGAGAGGTTGAGTTTTTGATCGAGCTAGTACCCGGTACCGCTCCGATTTTCAAGAGACCCTACCAGATACCTGCCAATGACTTAGCAGAACTGAAGAATCAGATTCAGGAGTTTTTGGACAAGGGTTATATCAGGCCAAGTTCATCCCCTTGGGGAGCACCAGTGTTGTTTGTCAAGAAGAAGGATGGTAGCCAAGTACCCTTTGCCTAGGATCGATGACTTGTTTGACCAGCTTAAGGGAGCAGGAGTCTTCTCCAAGATTGATTTGAGGTCAGGATACCATCAGATGAGAATTCGAAAGGAGGATATACCTAAGACAACTTTTTCAACTTGATATGGTCTGTACGAGTTCACAGTAATGTCATTTGGATTGACCAATACCCCAGCCTACTTTATGTACTTGATGAATAAGATGTTTATGGAATTTTTGGATAAGTTTATCGTTGTGTTCATTGACAACATTTTGATCTACTCCAAGGATGAAATGGAGCATGAGGAGCACTTGACAATGACATTACAGAAATTGAGGGATAACCAGTTGTATGCCAAATTCAGCAAGTGTGAGTTCTGGATGAAGGAAGTCGCCTTCCTAGGCCATGTGATGACAGCAGAAAGAGTTGCAGTTGACCCCAAAAAAGTGAAAGATGTTTTGGATTGGCAGTCACCTTCGTCAATGACCCAGGTCAAGAGTTTTCTGGGTATGGCAAGATACTATCGTCGCTTCATTGAAAGATTTTCCAGTGTAGCCAGACCCCTTACATAGTTGCTCAAGAAGGAAAAGAAATTTACTTGGACGCCAGAGTGCGAGAAAAGTTTTCAGAAACTTAAGGAGAGTTGACCACAGCCCCAATGTTTGTGTTGCCTAATATAAACAAGGATGTTGAGATTTATTGCGATGCCTCTCGCAGAGGATTGGGTTGTGTATTGATGTAGGATAAGAGAATGGTAGCTTATACCTCACGCCAGTTGAGACCGCATGAGGAGAACTACCCTACTCATGATTTTGAGTTAGCAGCCATAGTGCATGCTTTAAAAATTTGGCGTCATTATCTCATAGGTAATAGATGTGAGGTTTACACGGAACATAAGAGTCTAAAGTACATCTTCACCTAGTCCGAGCTTAACCTCCGGCAGAAGAGGTGGTTGGAGCTAATAAAGAATTATAATGTTGGTATACATTATCATCCTGGAAAGGCCAATGTGGTTGTGAAAGTGAAAAGAAATTGGTATAGACTTTATAGTCAGTCTGCCAAGGACTAAAGAGGGTTATGATTCAATTTGGGTCATTGTGGACCGATTGACCAAGGTTGCTCATTTCATTCTAGTCAAGTCAACCTACAGTGATGACATATTAGAAGAGCTGTATATGTCGAGAATTGTCAGTCTTCATGGTGTGCCAAAGAAAATAGTGATAGATCATGGATCACAGTTCACCTCTCATTTTTGGGGAAGTTTCCATAAAGCTATGGGAACTCACATGAATTTCAGTACAACATATCACACGTAGACAGATGGTCAGACAGAGCGAGTAAACCAGATTCTCAATGACAAGTTGAGAGCATGTGTGCTAGATCATGGAGCCAAATGGAACAGTTGTTTGCCTTTTGCAAAATTTTTGTACAACAATAGTTATCAGGCCAGTTTGCAGATATCACCGTTTGAGGCATTGTATGGCAGAAATTGCAGGACCCCTCTCAATTGGAAAGAGACGGGGGAAGGTCAGGTGTTTGGTCGAAACTGTTTAAAAGAAGCTGAGGACAAGGTCCGTTTTATCCAGGAGAGATTGAAAACTGTCCAAGCCAGATAGAAGAGTTATGCAGACACCAGACGTCGAGAGCTAAGTTTTGAGCCAGATGATTTTGTGTATCTCAGGATCACACCATTCAAAGGTGTGAAGAGGTTTCAGTTAAAAGGAAAGTTAGCGCCCAGGTATGTTGGACCGTTTAGGATTTCAAAACACAGGGGAGAGGTTGCTTATCAGTTGGAGCTACCTGCGTTCTTCAGTGGGGTACATGATGTCTCAATTGAAGAAGTGTCTGAGAGTGCCTGAAGAGGTTGTGCTAGTTGAGATCGTTGATCTTTAGGAGGATCTGTCTAATAAAGAGCAACAGATCAGAATTTTTGAAGTGTCAGAGCGAGTCACCCGGAATAAAGTGGTCCGTTTTTTGCAAAGTTCAGTGGAGCAACCATTCAGAGGAGGAAGCAACTTGGGAGCGCAAGGAGGACCTCAAGGTCGAGTTTCCGAACCTATTCTCTTAGTTAGCCCAGATCTCGGGGTCGAGATCTCGTTTAAGGGGGTAAGGTTTGTAACATCCTATTTTTCTGAAGATTTCAAAGCCCAGAATTTAAAAATGAATTTTTGGAATTTTTTGAAATTAAATCAAGCTTAAATGGAATTTTTAGAAATTAAAATGATTTCATTTGATTAATATAAACTTTAACATAATCTGAAAATATTTTATTTCAATTCTTCATATCTCAAGGATTTTTCTGATATTTTGGTGAATTTTTGGGATTTTTCTGCTATTTTCTGGAGCTTTTAGCATTTTATTTGAATTTATTTAAAAAGAAATTCCCCCTAACCCTAGCGGGCCGAGCCTCGGCCCGGCCCACTTCTCCCTGCGCCGCCTTCAGCGCCACGTGTCACGCACCCGCCTCAGCCCGGCCCACTTCTCCCCGCGCCGCGCCGTGCGATCGGCCGCCTTGCCACGCGGCAGCATCCCCGCCGCCCACGCTCACTCCACCGCCCTAATCCTAACGCCGCCCGCATCCGCGCCCGCTTCCCACCGTTTGATCGCCCGCGGCACATCCCGGCCGTCCATGTGATCGCACTGCGTCCACCTCGTGTCCGCACCGTCTTCGGATCGAACTCGCCTCGGTTCGCATGTTTTTATACGCCGCCATCGCTTCGGTTCGTGTGCCACCGCCTCGATTTGTGCAAGTTCCTCGCCGCTGCCCTCGCATCCCGCCATCTTCTTCGCTGGGCGCCGCCGCCACCGTCCTGTCCTTCCCACCATCGCCGGTGAGCACCTCGTCGCCCGAACCCACACCGCACCTCCTCTTCCCCCTCGTCGGAGCCGCCGCGTCGCCTCGCCCGCGCCGCGCTCTCCGCCCCTCGGTCGCCACGCCACGCCGGACGCACCCGTGCCCTCACCGCCTAGGTCCACGCGCCGCCACCCGCGCCCACTCCTGTGCCTCACGTCCGGCCGTGACGCTTCGCACCGTGTGCTGGATACGCGTCAACGATCAGACTGCGGGACCGCTCGATCATAGTCACTCATCCAGATTTGAACTGACGATTGGGATTAGGCCACGTGGTACCTCCCCCGACCGTCTGATCCTTGCCGCCGCCGCCGCACCGACACCGCCACATCAGCCCTAACATGTGTCAGGCCACGTCAGCCCTAACACGTGTCAGGCCACGTCAGCCCTAATGCCACGTGGCATGCCATGTGTCATGCCATGTCAGCCAAAAACCACCCCCAGGGTGCCACGTCAGCGCCATGTCAGCCCTAGCCACGTGTCAGCACCACGTCGTGGCACGTCAGCCCTTGGCCGTCGCGTCAGCACCGCCGCTCGCATGCACTGTTTCGTGAACCGGGTTCACCGTAGACTTGGTCTTTCGTGCGTCGGGTCCACAGCACAGTGCACTTTCTGATTTTTAGGGATTTTCTTTCGATTTTATTTTCCGAGAGTCCGTTCTCCTCCATCCTAGCTTCGATTGACCCCGTTCTTTTTTTAATTCATCTAAAATCGAGCTCTAGCTTTTGGTTCTGGTTTCAAGATTTTTGGAATTCATTTGCTTATCATTTTATATGCTTTTGTTGTTTCGGTTGTTTTCTCTCTCATTAGAGTCCGATTCCGGAGGAGTAGGAGCTACAGCCGAAGACCTCGAGTACCTCACTAAGCATAACCATGGCAAGTTGTAACCTTTGATCATGTTGAACCCAGTTTTCAATCTACTATTTAATTATTTTGCTTTTAAGTATCATGCATCGCTATTTATTTACAAACACTTGTAATTGGTAGTTATCACCTGAA
Organism: Melocanna baccifera; assembly: GCA_036346265.1. Lineage (NCBI taxonomy): Eukaryota > Viridiplantae > Streptophyta > Magnoliopsida > Poales > Poaceae > Melocanna > Melocanna baccifera. The sequence continues at coordinate 63,311 of JAYEVJ010000437.1, forward strand.
TTGATTAATCCCTCCTTGATAATTTTGAATACCATTATGCCATTGTCACTATAGGTTAGGAAATTTACTAGTGATGCTATGCTAGATGTCACATGGGTTGTACGATTAGTATGCTCAACCTTGTTTAATTTACAATTGGGTTTATCATCACATGTGAATTATTAATTTGACTTAATGAGATATGGAACCGTGGTTGGTGCCACGTTTATTAAAATTTGGGCCATGATATTGGTGTGTCACTGGCGTGGTTATACAAACTTGGTTTTGCACACGGGCGAGCGATCATGCAGTAAAGGGGGAAGTGCATGTTCACTTCGTGGGATATGGTAGCCTCGCTCGGGTAGACTTAAGGACTTAACTTTGTGCGCCATTGATATGAGCTTTATTGTGTAAACCACATGTCTAGTATGGGATAGACCTACCTGACTAATTTGGTATATTTCAACTTTAATCTCCCCATCGTGATGAACATAGTTGCTGATTTCCTTGTGGCGCAAAGGAGGGTGTGATGCCAAACCCTAGCGGGCGGGATTAAGTTGGAATTGAACTTTATAAAGGTCTTGTTGTGATTTCCTGATATCAAAGCTAATCACATCGTATGGGTACAGTTGTGCAACCTCTGCAGAGTGTAAAACTATTCGAATAGTCACGTCCTCGGTCATGGACAATACTCGGTGATTTCACACAAGGGGTAGTGATTTCATTTAAACTTGTAGTTTATAGTTGTTTAGTGAACAGGTAGTTCACTTTGGCTTAGTTCGTGGATGGGATGTCCACGAGTGTTTCACTTCAATTCCATTGATTATTTATCATTATTGTTTTCATTATAGTTCGCTTTCAATCTATTTATCCTATCTGTCTTAAAATGTCATTTATGCAAATTAACCTTTCAGCCCTCCTTTGGTAAGCCTTGCATATTATATTGCATTCATTTGTTACAAACGACTTGCTGAGTACCAATGTACTCACGGCTTTATGCCTATGTTGCTCAGTTGAGGAGGAGTATTATCAGCAGGAGGTTCCAGAACGAGAATACTTCGACGACTTCACGGATTAGGCTTCGTTCTCCACTCAATAGCCTGTGGGCTTGTCGATTGGCCGCTACGCTTTATTTTGAATTTTTTGATGCTAGCTTTAAAACCCTTCCGGCTAGTGATATTGTAAGCTTGACCATAAAGTCGTACCTTTGAGATTTATCGATATTTAAGTTTTCCCTTTTATTTTAGCGTGTGTATGGTTGTGATTATATCTATATTTGACTGCGTCCACTAGCATGATCCTGGACTAGTGCAGTTTACACAGAGAGTCTGAATTTGTATATTCGGGTCTCGACAGTGCTACGGGCGGGCAGGCGGAGGTATGGGGCAGTGGGGCACATCGGCGACTGCCGATCCGAAGGGGTAGCCGGAGTGAGGCCGCAACAGCGCGTTTCTAGGGGGAGAGGACGGAAGCTGTGCAGTGCTAGCGCGTGCACGCGAGCGAGGCAGAGAGCAGAGGGGAAGGGGAGAGCGAAGGAGAAAGGGGGTGAAGACCTGGGCCGTTGGGCCGACTGGATCCTCCCCTCTCTATATTATTTTATTTTATTTTTTATTTTTATTTTCATTTTTGCTTTGAATTCTATTGCTATTTTTGGGCATAAGTGTGTATATATATATTTGCATAAAATTTTAGATAATGATTTCTCAAGAATTATTGTTTTTCTTTTAAATTTCCATATTTTTGGAAGCCTCCTTTTTAATTTTGGGTGATTTTTGGAAGCTTGTAAATTTGGAAGATTTTTACATATATTGCCAATTTACTTTTCTAAATTTTTGGGCAAGGATTTGGATCATCTTTTCATATTCGCATTTTAATTAAAAATTTTCTTTTATTAATATCTCCTTTCTTTTTGGTGTTCCCTTTTTATTATCATTTTTTTCATTAACATTATACTCTTGGAACCTTAATCAAAAACCAATGAAAATCTAGAAATTTAAAATGTCAAGTGTTGTGGCTACGGACCAAACAGAGAAAGTATGGTGGTGGGGAGTTAGGTAAACAAATGACCTCTTGGGCCTTCCCAAGACTCGATATCATCATATATATATACGTACACTCGTAAGAGTGTCTTTACAACTGTGGCTTCGCACCACCGAAGCCCTCCCTAGTACATAGTTCTCAACAGGCTAGCTGGGTTTAGGTGGGGGCCACCCCTACAACGAGAGCCTCATGGTGAAGGGCTTCACAGCCGAAACCATGTTGCCGAGCCCTTTGGCCCTCCGTCCTCGCGCGCCGTGATGTCGTGTGTTTGTGGGTGAAGCGAAGTCGAAGCCGGGGGTTCGCAGCGAAGCCACTGCCGGAGTCTTGCGCTGAACGGCTGCAGGCGGAGTCACATCTGCGCTGCGAAGGCGAAGAGCTTCGACAATTGTGCCGCGGAGGCAAGGGCTTCGCCAATGCGGAGGATCAGGTGGGCGTTGGAGGTTGGGACGCTCATGCACGTGAGCGACGCGTCGGTTGACTTCCGTCGATGCGACGCGTCGGTTGGACTCCGTCGATTTCACTTCTCGAAACGGCTATATATACAACCGCAGCGAAGCGATGAACCATTGCTGGGGCGGCTCGTCTCAAGAATGTGCCTCTTTCTCTCACGAACATGCGGTAGGGTGGCGTCGGTTGAGCAGCTCGTGCATGTTTGTGGAAGGAAGAAGGTATATTCTTGAGCCGGGCGAAGATTCGCGACTCTTCGCATGAAGGGGTGGACCACCGGCCGTGGTCGGGCGGGACCGCTGAGGGCATCCGCACTCGCCTCGGCCCGGGCCGTGTTCGCGTCCTTGAGCGTGTCGGCGGCCGCCTTGTGGTGGTCGGTGTGGACGCCCTCCCGATGTGCGGCCCCGATGCCCGCCGCAACCTCGCCGAGGGGCGTAGCCGGGCCGCTCCGAGTGCGAAGACCTCGCCGAAGACGGGGCTGAGCTGCTTCACGAAGGCTAAGATCTTGCCGTTGCAGGAGGGATATGCGGGGGTGGCAAGTTGAAAGCACGCGCGATGATTGCGCCGATTCGACTCCCGTCGGTTGCATTTCCCGATGGGAAAGCTGGTGTATATATAGATGGCCGTGGTGAAGCACTGTGCTTCCCAGACTTGCGCCCCATGCTTCCATGCTCTGCGATGGTCTTGTTCTCATAAATAGGGCTTTGTTGATTCCGACGCCTGTTTATGAGAACAAGATCGTCTCCGAGCTTGGAGCAATATGTTTGTGGGGTCGTGGTACCGGCGCATGTTGGGGCGGTCGTGCTTCTTCGGGCCACGAATGTGCGGTGGCGGCGGGGGGGTCGACTCTGACGTGTCCTGCGTTGTTCCGCATCCTGGTGAGTGCGCCGCGTGCGCCTTTTTCCCGTGTCGCCTCGTCGACCGCCGATTGGCCATGCCGTGACCGGCACGTGCTTGGACCAAGTGACTTGCCGCGTCGGTGCTGTGTGCAACCTGGCGTCCGTGGAAAGGCATGGGACACATTAGAATAGCAAAACGGTTGTAGTAAGATCGAAGAAGTATAGAGTGCAGGAAGCTCCGGGGTTGTCCCGAGTCACTGGAGCAAAAGGGGCGCCCTTGTGGCGCGGCTTGTGTAGGCGTGACTGCGTTGTGGCGACGAAAATGGCATCGAGGGCGGAGTCGAAGTCGTTCCGCTAAGACGAAGGCTTCACGAAAGGCGGGTCGGCAGGCCATTGGCGATGTCGCATGTGGCCTGCGTGGGTGGAAGCCTGGCCGGCGCAGCTTGGTGGGGATGTTGTGCGGCGTGTGGCGGCCGGCCGCGCGGGCTCCTCCGGTGCGCCCGACGCTGTGAGCGACGCTACCGACCTCCGGCGATTGCACTTCCGGACGTGCGGGAGGTCTCGCGCGGGTGCGTGTCGGTGCCGGGGGCAGAGCCGAGACTTCACCGCAAAGGCAGAGATGCTGCCAGTTATACTGCCTGAACTGCCGAGCAGACACGTGACGAGGCGCGATTGGCGCGCCGTGCCCTCCCGGGGCCCTTAGTGTGACCGCCGCTGATGGCTCCGTGCGCATGTGTGCTTGTACGGCGCGATCGTGGGGATGTGGACGGTTCGCCTCCAGCGATTACGCTTATCAATGGCGAGGGGCAGAGGGGTATTAAGTACCCCTTGCATTAGGCCACTTGCCTTTTCATCGCCTTGTCCTCTATCTCCCAACCGCGCGTCCCCATCTCTTATCTCTTGACGTTTTTTCTTCCTTCGTCATCCCAGAGTTCCAGAAGAATGGCGGCACACCGCAGAAGCGCACTCGGCGGTGGCAGACGGCGCCGTCGTCCAACGGGCATCGCCGCTTGAGGTGAGGTACACCCTCGAGGGGCGCTACCCCGCAGCGGTGAGCGAGTGGTGGACGGCGCTGGAGAGAGGAGGGGGGCGGCACTCCCACGTCCTGGGCTCGACGCTGGTGATGGAAGAGATGATCCACGGCCTTCTTCGAGAGGGGAAGTTGTCGGACCGCCGGGATGTGCGGCTGCCATGGCGACAGATCGAACCGCACCGACAATCGGAGGCGATCGTGTTCGCCGCCTACCGAGGCTGGGTTGCGTATCCGGCCGCCAGGCTTGTCGGGTGTAACATCCTGTTTTTCTGAGATTTTTAAAGCCTGGATTTTAAAAATGAATTTTCTGGAATTTTCTGAATTTAATTGAAGCTTCAAATGAATTTTAAAGTTTTAAATAATTTAATATGATTAAAATAAACATTAACATAAGTGGGAAATATTTTATTTGTGTTCCCAGTCTCAAGGAATTTTCTGGTATTTTTGGTGAATTTTGGGATTTATTTGCTATTTTCTAGAGCTTTTAGAAGTTTATTTGAATTTTGGAAAAGAAAAGAAAAGAAATTAACCTCACCGCCCGATCTCCTCTCTCCTCCACGCGTCGCCAATCCCGCCGCCGCCGCCGTACCTTTTCGCGACCGCCGCCCGCCGCCCGATCGCCTTCGCGCACGCTGTCGCAGATCCGGCTGCCATGACGGCGCGGCGGCAGACCGCACAGCGCCGCGCCGCGCCCGCCGCGCCGCTCGGCGCTCGATCGCGCGCCCGCGATCGCAGCCGTCGCTCCCGCGCGCGCGAACCCTAACCCTAACTCCTAATCGCCCCCGACGTCCGATCTTGCCGCGTGGCGCATCCTAGCCGTCTAACCCGTCTGCGTCGCGACCGGCGCCCAGAATCGGATCGAACTCCTCGTTCGCGTGTTAAAACCTCGCGTTCATTCCTCGGTTCGCGTGCCGCCCGCCGAACCCTCGCCGCGCCTCCGCTCGCCTCGCGCGCGGCGTCGTCGCCGGAGCCGCTCGCCGCGCCGCCGTCTTTGCGTCTCGCTGCCGCCGAGGTCGCCGGAGCACCGGCCGCCGCCGCCGCCGCTCGCCGCCGGTGAGCCCCTCCGCGCCGTTCGCCGCGTCGCCTCCGTCGCCGCCCCTCGCCTGCCGCTCGCCTCGCCTCGGGCGTCTGCGCCGCGCGCCGCGACGTCGCCGCCGCGCGCGCACCGCCACGCGTGCCGCCGATCCGCTTCGCGCCGGCCACGCGTCGCCCGCCCGCCGCGATCTCGCTCGCGCGTGCGCGCGCGCCGCCGACGCGGCGCGCGGCGAGCCGCCGCGCGTCGCCGATCAAGCCGTCGCCGCGCGCGCTGCACGCAATCCTCGCTGCCGCTCCGATCTGGACCGAAGGTCAGATCGTGCCGCGTGCCGCGCCCCCGCCGTCGGATCAAGCGCCGCCGCCGCGCCCGAGCCGCCGCCGGCTTAGCCACGTGGCAGCACCCGGCGCGTGCCATGTCAGCCCTAGTCCGTGGCATGACACGTGGCATGCCACGCGGCGCCACGTCGCCCCGAGCCGCCCTCGAGCCACGTGGCGTGCGTCGCCACCGCGTCGCCACCGGGTGACACGTGGCGACATATGCCGCCACGCCGCGTAGCGCCCGCCGCGTCCGCCCGCGCCCCGTGCATCGTTACGTGGACCGAGTCCACGGTGGACTCGAATTTCGTGGACCGGGTCCACAAGACGAGAACTTTTCCGATTTTCCCGAATTAATTTTAGAATTAATTTTCCGAGCCCGTTCTCCTCCGTCCTAGCTCCGATTGACCCGTTCTTTTTCTAAATTCATCTAAAATCGAGCTCTAGCTGTTGGTTCTGGTTTTGTGAATTTTGGAGTTCATTTGCTTGTCATTTTATGTGTTTCTTTGTTTTCGATCGTTTTCTCTCGTTAGATTCGGATTAGGAGGAGCGGGTTTGCGCTGAGAAGACCAGGAGTACCCACTGAGCATAACGAAGGCAAGTCGTGTCCCTTGATCATGTTGAACCCAATTTTGCAAACTATTATTTAATTATTTTGCTTTAAATTACATTGCATTGCTATTTTTATTCAAACCTTTGCAGTGTAGTTATTGTCCCAATTGAATTATACCTCCTTGACACTTTGGAATACCATGATGCCATTGTCACCATAGGTTGGGAAATTTATTAGTGATGCTAGTTTATTTATCACATGGGTTGGTGCGATTAGATTGCTTAGCGGTTTATATTTACGATTGATCTCATCGCACATGTTAAATTATTAATTTGAATTAATGACATATGGAAGCGTGGTTGGTGCCACGTGTATTAAAATTTGTGCCACGTCATTGGTGTGACGTTGGCTTGGTTATACAAATTGGTTTTGCACTCGGGCGAGTGATCGTGCGATAAGGGGGAAATACAGTTGTACTTTGGGGATGTGGTAGTCTCGCGGGTAATGTTAAGGACTTAACTTTGTGCGCCATTGATCCGAGCTTAATCGTGCAAACCACATGTCTATTATGGGATGGACTGGCTGATTAATTTGTAATATTTCAATTCGATTACGCCATTGTGATGGACATGGTTGCTTGATTTCCATGTGGCGCAAGGGGGTGTGATCACGAAACCCTAGCGGGCGGGATTGTATTGAGATAGAGCATTGTAAAGGCCTTGTTGTGATTTCCTTAGGCCTAGGCTAATCACATCGTGTGGGTGCAGTTGTGCAACCTCTGCAGAGTGTAAAACTATTCGAATAGCCGCGTCCTCGGTCATGGGCGGTGCTCGGGATTTCACACGAGGGTTAGTGTTTCATTTATAACTTGGTGGTTTATGTTGGGAGTGGACGGGTAGTTCATCGTTGGTTTAACTTGTGAATTGGTGTTCACAAGTGGTTCATGTTATTCCTTTGATTATCTATTATTCTTGTTTTTGATTAACTTCGCTTTCAAGTTATTTAATATATTTCATCAATAAATGCCTTTATGCAAATTAACCTTTCAGCCTTCCTTTGGTAAGCCTTGCATATTATATTGCATTTATTGTTACAAGCGACTTCTTGAGTACCAATGTACTCACCGCTTTACGCCTATGTTGCTCGATTGAGGAGAGGAGTACTATCGGCAGGAGGTGCCGAAGGAGAGTACTACGACGACTTCACGGATTAGGCCGTTCTCCACTCGATAGCTTTGTGGCTTGTCGATTGGTCGCACGCTTTATTTTGGATTTCATTGCTATTTTGTTAAGCCCTTAGGCTAGAGATATTGTAAGCTTGGCCATAAGGTCGTACCTTTGATATTTTATCGATATTCGAGTTTTCCTTTATTATTGTCGTGTATGATCGTGATGACATCTATGTTTGATGTGTGCACTAGCGTGATCTGGACTAGTGCAGTTTTACAGAGAGACCGAATTTGCATATTCGGGTCTCGACAGAGATGGTATCAGAGCCATATCGACTGTAGGACGAAGCCCTAGTTAAATTGGTCGATAGCCCAAAATTTATTTTCTAAATCAAACCAACTAAATTTGATATTTAGTAATATCTCTATCTTCTTACCTCATTCTTAAGGATTCTTGTCCCTCGCCCCAACTCTTGCAAAATTTGTTTTCCTAAAGTTATAAACTGATCTTTCCTTTATAAATGCATTAGATGTCCCAAACTTCCTCTGACTTGACGGGAGGATGGAGGTCACTTCTACGCGTTGCATTGCGGAGCCTCGGATTTAAGAGATCGCCCGTCTACCTCACCAAGGATGAGAAGCAAAAGGTCAACGATCGGGAGCATCTCCGGGCTATACTTCACCACCCGAGTCGGCAGGGTGCTACATCACAATTTCAAGAACACCGGTGCGGTGGGAGATGTCGGACAAGGAGTTGCGCACAAAGCCATCCGTCGACTTTGCAAGCTATACAAGATCAACATGGCGGACTCGTCAGGAAGTTCAAGGAGCGAGACGGAGCCACCCCGAGACTACGAGCGATGCAGGAGGAGCCCGACGCGATCGCAAGACCTCTACCGTCGCCTACACCGCCGAGCCCGGAGGAGAGACGTCGTATCACCGGAGATCGTCGCGCCTACCTCGGCCGGTTCACCCATTGCCCGATCGAGCGATGCGCGCACGATCCGCAACTCGTGGGTTGTCTGGCGATTCCGAGGGCGATATCGGTGTACCCTATTTGTCGAGGACCAGAGGGAGCCTTGAGTAGATAGTGCGAGTAGACACGTTGGATTTTATTTGCGTTGAGTGTGATGTGAGCTGCAAATATTGCCTTAAAAGCATTATATTGCGATCATGTCAAATCTTTTAATGGAGTTTATTTTTGTTCGATTTCTTTGTTAGCCTTTTGGCTAAGTGTTTGTTTAGGTTAGGTCTCCATTAAGCAAAACCCCTTAGACGCATTTACCTCTTATCTATGCTTTTCCCTCTCGTCTTTTACCTTTGGTGATCGCCAGATTGTTTTCTTTTGAGCAAGATGGTTGATACGAGGAACTCCTCGGCCGCAATCAATCGCGAACCGGGACCAGAGAAGCGATCTGTTGCGCGGCGGTGCCACCTACCTTGGATCCCGCCTCGATCGATTCTTGATGGCGGACTCGGATGATGCGAGACCATGATGCAGGTATGCGGACTATGATCGGCGGCAGCACAGAGCAGATACCACCACTAGCACCTCGTCAAGCAGACCAGCTATGCACGAGTTTATGAGGACGAGACCGCTGTTTTCTCGGTTCATCGAGCCTTTGGAGGCCGGCGATTGGGTCCATTCGGTTGAGAAGAAGCTGAACTTGGCTCAATGCACCGCAAGCGGGAAGAAGGTTTTGTATGCAAGCACATCGGCTTGAGGACCAAAGAAGCAGAGTGGTGGGAGAACTCTTGTGCCGCCCATGAGAACCAAACACAACATCACTTGGAAGGAATTCGCCAAGGCTTTCCATACCGCTCATGTCATGGATGGAGTGGTCGAGATGAAGAAGGATGAGTTTGGGAGTTCGGCGAGAGGAACACATCGGTGAGTGAATATCTCAATAAATTCACTCGGTTGGCTCTTCTGCGCTTGAAGAGGATGTAGCGGCAGTGCGGCTCGCGAGAAGAGGTTCAGAAAGGCTTGAACCCGGCTTTGAAGGTGCAAGTCGTAGGCAGCGACTATGCGATTTCAGCGGTTGGTGGATAAGGCCATTCTCATCGAGGAGAGTCGCGCGAGCTCGAGGAGTCTCACAAGAGGAGGTTGATCAGCGAGGATCACGAGTCACACCAAGTCGAGGCCTCGTTTTGGTTCCTACCACCTGCACGAGTGCCACAGCAGCGGCAGCGGCAGCAGCGATCTTGGGATTTGGACCCGGCTCGGACACGCGCGGTTTAAGTCGGGGCGGCGTCTGGTAGGTTCCGATGGACAGCAAGCAGCGGAAGAGCAATAATTCAGCGGCATCCGTCACTTGCTTCAAGTGTCATGAGGTGGGACACTATGCTAGCAAGTGCCCTCGAGGCGAGCCCCGCGATTCGCTTTGACTTGGGAGCCACACGGTCGTACCCCTACCCGGGAGCGGGGCGAGCACCCGGCCTCGGGACGAGGCGGCGGGGCGCCGGTGGTGAGAGGTCGGTGAACCACGTCACGCGAGAGGATGCCCAGCAGCACGAGGCGTTGTGATCGATGCGTTTCGTACATTGATTCCTGCCACCGTTTTATTTGATTACGAGCCGCATTCGTTTGTTTCGGAGTTTTGCTTTAAAGCAACAATTGAAAAGCTGTTGCTCTTGGATCATTCTTTTAATCAATCCCGGATCGAGTTGAGATCCAACCTAGGTTGTCGGGAGTTAGGATAACCATTCAGGAGTTGAGTTGAGGCCGACTTGATTTTGTTGGATATGCGGTCCCTAGATGTAATCTTGGGAATGGATTGGCCAGCGGCGGCGATGTTAGATTGTGGGAAGCGAGCGGTGACCTTAACCAATTGAGCGGAGTTAAGGTGCGATCGCGGCGGTGAGTGTCGGCGAGCGGTCATGATTTGCGAGCAAGGTAATCCGGTTGGAGGTGTACCAATTGTCGAGAGTACCGGCGTGTTTCGAATGATCTTCGGGTATGCCACGAGAGAGGAGGTTGAGTTTACGATTGAGCTTGTGCGGTACGCTCCGATTTCCAGAGACCCTACGGATGCGGCCAATGACTTAGCGAGTTGAAGAAGCAAATTCAGGGAGCTGTTGGATAAGGGTTACATCGGGCCGAGTTCATCCCGTGGGAGCGCCGGTGTTGTTCGTCAAGAAAAAGGATGGTAGTCGGCGCATGTGTGTGGACTCTGAGCACTTAATGAGGTCACCGTCAAAAATAAGTACCCTCTGCCCGGGATCGATGACTGTTTGACCAGCTTAAGGGAGCAGGAGTGTTCTCCAAGATTGATTTGAGATCGAGGATATCATCGGATGAGGATCGTAAGGAGGACATACCCAAGACAACCTTCTCGACTCGTTATGGTCTATACGAGTTCACGATGATGTCATTTGGTTTGACTAATGCTCGGCATATTTCATGTATTTGATGAATAAGGTGTTTATGGAATATTTGGACAAGTTTGTCGTTGTGTTCATTGGCGACATTTTGATATATTCAAGAATGAGGAGGAACATCGAGGAGCACTTGAGATTAGCATTGCGAAATTGAGAGATAATCGGTTGTATGCAAAGTTCAGCAAATGTGAGTTTTGGATGAAGAAAGTCGCCTTTCTAGGGCATGTGTTGACAGCAGAAAGTCGCGATTGACCCAGGAAAGTAAGTGATGTTTTGGATTGGCGATCACCCACTTGATTACCTAGGTCGGGAGTTTTAGGTATGGCGAGGATACTACCGTCGCTTTATTGAGGATTTTCGGTGTGGCGGACCCCTCACGCGATTGCTCAAAAGGAAAAGAAATTCACTTGGGCGCGAGTGTGAGAAAAGTTTTGAAACTTAAGGAGAGTTTGACCACGGCCCGGTGCTTGTGTTGCACGATATTAATAAGGATTTTGAGATATTTTGCGATGCCTCGCGCAAAGGTTTGGGTTGTGTCTTGATGCAAGACAAGAGAGTGGTAGTCTATGCCTCACGCCGATTGAGACCGCATGAGAGAACTACCCTACCCATGATTTAGAGTTGGCACCGTAGTGCATGCTTTAAAGATTTAGCGTCATTACATTTGGGTAGCGAGATGTGAGGTTTACGGATCATAAGAGTCAAATACATCTTTACAGTCCGAGCTTAACCTCGAGCGAGAGGAGGTGGTTAGAGCTGATAAAGGATTATAATGTGGGCATACATTATCATCACAGGAAAGCTAATGTTGTTGCAGATGCCTTGAGCGAGAAGGTATCTTGCAATTCGGTGATAGTTCGAGAGAGTCCCGACTTTGCATGAGGAATTTGAAGCTTAGCCTTGAGTTGGTTGAGCGAGGATTTTTGGCGGCTATGGAGATCGACCTACTTTGGATGGTCGGTCGCGAGCTCGGTCGGATGATGAGGCATTTGTGGATCGAAAGAACTTAAGTGAAGGTAAAAGTCGAGATTTTGGTGGATGACGGGGAACCTTGTGGTTCAAGCGGCGTTTGTGTGTGCCCAACAAGCAAGAACTAAAGGATGTGTTGTTAAAAGAAGCTCATGAGTCGCGTATTCGATTCATCGAGTAGTACCAAGATGTACCAAGACATTAAGGATAAGTATTGGTGGCCAAGCATGAGCGTGAGATCGCCGAGTATGTAGCCCTTTGTGATGTTTGTCGAGTAAAGCGAGCACGAGAGACTGCGGGTTTGCTACTGACCATTGAAAGTTCCGAGTGGAAGTGGGAAGAAATTGGTATGGACTTTATAGTCGGTTTGCCTAAGACCAAAGAGGGCTATGATTCAATTTGGGTCATTGTGGACCGATTGACCAAGGTTGCTCATTTTATTCAGTTAAGGCGACCTACGGTGGTAATGATTGGCGAGCTATATATGTCGGGATTGTCGATTTGCATGGTGTGCCCAAGAAGATTGTGTCGGATCGTGGATCATGATTCACCTCCGGTTTTGGGGTAGTTTCCATAAGGCTATAGGAACTCACGAATTCGATCTGACATATCATCCCAGACAGATGGTCGAGCAGGCGAGTTAATCAGATTCTAGAGGACATGTTGAGCACGTGTGCTTGATCATGGGTCTAAGTGGGACGATTGTTTACCTTTGCGAGTTCTCATACAACAACGATTATCGAGGCGGTTTGCGAGATGTCACCGTTTGAGGCATTGTATGGCGAGAAATGCGAGACCCCTCTCAATTGGAAAGAGCGGGGAAGGTCGAGTTTTAGCCCGATTGTTTGAAAGAAGGCGAGATAAGATCCGCTTGTCTGAGAAAGGTTGAAAGCTGCCTAGGCAGACAGAGAAGAGTTATCACGAGATACGGGCCGAGAAATGAGTTTTGAGCGGATGATTTTGTGTATCTTAGGATCACACCATTCAAGGGTGTGAAGAGGTTTTGACTAAAGGAAGCTTGCAGAGATATGTTGGTCCGTTCGGGATTAAAACCTTGGGAGAGGTTGCTTATCGATTGGAGCTACTGCATCCTTCGAGTGGGGTACATGGCGTCTTTCATGTGTCCCGGTGAAGAAGTGCTACGTGTACGAGAAGAGGTTGTGCGATTGAGGCCGTTGACTGCGGGAGGATCTGTCATACAAAGAGCACCAGTCAAAATCTTGGAAGTGTCGAGCGAGTCACCGGAATAAAGTGGTCCGTTTTGCAAAGTTCGGTGGAGCAACCATTAGGAGGAAGCCACACGGGGGCGCGAGGAGGATCTCAGAGCGGAGTTCGAACCTATTCTCTTAGTTGGCGGATCTCAGGGTCGAGATCTCGTTTAAGGGGTAAGGTTTGTAACATCCTGTTTTTTCGAGATTTTTAAAGCCTGGATTTTAAAATGAATTTTTGGAATTTTCTGAATTTAATTGAAGCTTCAAATGAATTTTAAAGTTTTAAATAATTTAATATGATTAAAATAAACATTAACATAAGTGGAAATATTTTATTTGTGTTCCCAGGTCTCAAGGAATTTTCTGGTATTTTTGGTGAATTTTTGGGATTTATTTGCTATTTTCTAGAGCTTTTAGAAGTTTATTTGAATTTTGGAAAAGAAAAGAAAAGAAATTAACCTCACCGCCCGATCTCCCTCTCTCCTCCACGCGTCGCCAATCCCGCGCGCCGCGTACCCTTTCCGCATACCGCCGCTCGCCCGCCCGATCCCGCCGCGCCACGCGTCGCGCGCATCCATGCTGCGCAGCGGCTGGCACCGCGCCGCCGCCGCCCGCGCCGCGCCCTCGGCCGCCCGTCGCGCCGCGCGCGATCGCAGCCGTCCGCTCCCGCGCGCGCGAACCTAACCCTAACCTAATCGCGTCCCGCCGTCCGATCTTGCCCGCGTGGCGCATCCTAGCCGTCTAACCCGTCGCGTCGCGGCCGGCGCCCGTCGCCGGATCGAACTCCTCGGTTCGCGTGTTAAAACTTCGCGTTCGTTCCTCGGTTCGCGCGTGCCGTCCGCGAAACCCGCGCGCCGCCTCCGCTCGCCCTCGCGCGCGCGTCGCCGCGCTCGCCCGCCGCCCGTCTTTGCGCGTCTCGCCGTCGCCGAGGTCGCCGGAGCCGCCGCCGCGTCGCGCCGGTGAGCCCCTCCGCGCCGTTCGCCGCGTCGCCTCGATCGCCTCGCCCCTCGCCCTCGCCTCGCCTCGCCTCGGCGCGTCTGCGCCGCGCCGCCCGCGCCGTCGCCTCGCGCGCTGCGCACCGCCGCGTCGCGCGTCCGCTTCGCGCGCGGCCGCGCGTCGCCGCCGGCGCGATCCGCCCTCGCCTCGCCTGCGCCTTGCCTCGCGTCTGCGCCCGTGCGCCCGCGACCGTCGCCTCGCGCCCGCGCACGCCAGCGTCGCCGATCGCTTCGCGCGCCGCCACGCGTCACCCGCCGGCGCGATCCGCCCGCTCGCCGCGCGCGCCGCGGCAACGGCCGCGCGGCGAGCCGCCACCGCGTCGCCGATCAAGCCGTCGCCGCGCGCCGCGCCGCAATCTCGCCGTCGCTCCGATCCGGCGAAGGTCGGTCGTGCCGCGTGCCCGCGTCCCATCATCCGGATCAAGCGTCGCCGCGCGCGCCGAGCGCTAGCTCGGCCTAGCCACGTGGCAGCACCAGCGCGTGCCACGTCAGCCTAGTCACGTGGCATGACACGTGGCATGCCACGTCGGCGCCACGTCGCCCCGAGCCGTTCCCGAGCCACGTGGCGCCACGTCACCGCCACGTCGGCCGGGTGACACGCGTGGCGACATATCTTTGCTGCCACGTCAGTAGCGCCCCCGCCCGCGTCGACCGCCGCCCGTGTGCAGCATTCGTGGACCGAGTCCACGGTGGACTCGGAATTTCGTGGACCGGGTCCACAAAGACGATAACTTTTCCGATTTTCCGAATTAATTTTAGAATTAATTTTCGGAGCCCGTTCTCCTCCGTCCTAGCTCCGATTGACCCCGTTCTTTTTTCTAAATTCATATAAAATCGAGCTCTAGCTGTTGGTTCTGGTTTTGTGAATTTTGGAGTTTATTTGCTTGTCATTTTATGTGTTTCTTTGTTTTCGATCGTTTTCTCTCTCGTTAGATTCGGATTCCGGAGGAGCAGGTTTCGCGCCAGAAGACCAGGAGTACCCCGCTGAGCATAACGAAGGCAAGTCGTGTCCCTTGATCATGTTGAACCCAATTTTGCAAACTATTATTTAATTATTTTGCTTTAAATTACATTGCATTGCTATTTTTATTCAAACCTTTGCACAGGTAGTTATTGTCCCAATTGAGATTATACCTCCTTGACACTTTGGAATACCATGATGCCATTGTCACCATAGGTTGGGAGATTTATTAGTGATGCTAGTTTATTTATCACATGGGTTGGTGCGATTAGATTGCTTAGCGGTTTATATTTACGATTGATCTCATCGCACATGTTAAATTATTAATTTGAATTAATGACATATGGAGCGTGGTTGGTGCCACGTGTATTAAAATTTGTGCCACATCATTGGTGTGGCGTTGGCTTGGTTATACAAATTGGTTTTGCACTCGGGCGAGTGATCGTGCGATAAAGGGGAAATCAGTTGTACTTTGGGGATGTGGTAGTCTCGCGGGTAATGCTAAGGACTTAACTTTGTGCGCCATTGATCGAGCTTAATCGTGCAAACCACATGTCTATTATGGGATGGACTGGCTGATTAATTTGTAATATTTCAATTCGATTACGCCATTGTGATGGACATGGTTCTTGATTTCCATGTGGCGTAAGGGGGTGTGATGCGAAACCCTAGCGGGCGGGATTGTATTGAGATAGAGCATTGTAAAGGCCTTGTTGTGATTTCCTTAGGCCTAGGCTAATCACATCGTGTGGGTACAGATTGTGCAACCTCTGCGAGTGTAAAACTATTCGAATAGCCGCGTCCTCGGTCATGGGCGGTGCTCGGGATTTCACACGAGGTTAGTGTTTCATTTATAACTTGGTGGTTTATGGTAGGGAGTGGGCGGGTAGTTCATTGTTGTTTTAACTTGTGAATTGGTGTTCACAAGTGGTTCATGTTATTCCTTTGATTATCTATTATTCTTGTTTTGATTAACTTAGCTTTCAAGTTATTTAATATATTTCATCAATAAATGCCTTTATGCAAATTAACCTTTCAGCCTTCCTTTGGTAAGCCTTGCATATTATATTGCATTTATTGTTACAAGCGACTTCTTGAGTACCAATGTACTCACGGCTTTACGCCTATGTTGCTCGATTGAGGGAGAGGAGTACTATCGGCAGGAGGTGCGGAAGGAGAGTACTACGACGACTTCACGGATTAGGCCGTTCTCCACTCGATAGCTTTGTGGCTTGTCGATTGGTCGCTACGCTTTATTTTGGATTTCCATTTGCTATTTTGTTAAGCCCTTGGCTAGAATATTGTAAGCTTGGCCATAAGGTCGTACCTTTGATATTTTATCGATAATCGAGTTTTCCTTTATTATTGTCGTGTGTATGATTGTGATGACATCTATGTTTGATTTGTGTGCACTAGCGTGATCTGGACTAGTGCGGTTTACGAGAGAGACCGAATTTGCATATTCGGGTCTCGACATCGGGGCGTCTGCGGGCCTTTGGACTTGAGCTGGCGTAGGTGACACCGAATGTGATTGCCCGGCTTGCTGTGTATAGTTGGGCTACGCATACGGAGGCGTGCTGGCCGACCGTGTCACTACTCGCGTTTCTTCATGATGTCCGATGCGCGGAGGATCGAGAGACGGCGCTGCCCGCCGATGCGTCGACCTGCGCTGCGCTCGCCGCAGTGCGTAAGATATTTCCCGCAGAGTTGGGTCGGGCTGAGTGGGGGTCAGATTGGACACAGCGGTGGTTTTATCACCGCGTGGCGAGCGGTAGCGGCCTTGAGTGCTCGGGGCGACCGGTGGCAGTTAGCGCCATGCCCAGTAGGCCTCTAGATGCTGATGATGAGTGGGTAGCATGGAGACTTGTCGGAATCACCGCCCGCTTCAACATGCACAACCTCACTGAGGAGTACGTCATGTTTGGTGTAGCGCCGCTTGCTGCGGAGTGGCGCCTGGCTCCTGGGGGGCTTCGACGTGACAACGTCTGTCCCTCCGTGTCTTCGCTGCCGGGGCCCTCCGGTCCGCGTAAGTTGCGTTGAAGCTTGTTTTCGTGTGGTGTTCGCCGAGGCTGTTGTTTTTACAATGTGCCCCGGTGCCCTTCACAGGTATTTCGCTAGAGGATGCAAAGCGTGCGGTGAGTACGTTCCTTGGACCGTACACGGCCAGGGAGCACACATGCGCGACGTGACGCGATCGTGAGGCGGATCTAGGCGGTTGAACGCATGCGAGGCCTTGGGTATTAGTGCCGGTAGCGTTGTTCCCGCCCTTCACTGCCTCGACGGAATGCGGCGGGGGAGGGGGTTGTGGCGGAGGCGGGTTCCCGTTCGGTGGAGCATGCAGAGTTGGAGGGAAGGGTGAGTGCCGCGTCACCACCAGCCAGCGTTGGGACGGAACCAGTACTCCCGGAGGATGTTGGGGCGGAGCCAGTGCCCGCGGAAGATGTTGGGGCGGAGCCAGTGCTCGCGGAGGATGCTAGGGGCGGGCAGTGCGTGGAGGATCTTTGGGCGAGGCGCGTGCCCGCGGAGGATCTTTGAGGCAAAGCCATTGCTCGCGGCGTGGGACCTCGTCTGCGGCGGTTTCTGTCGAAACCGTATTCCCGCTCCCAAAGGCGAACGACGACACACACGGTCGTTGCCGGTCGGGTGGGGGTTTTGTTATGCGAGCGGGTCGGGCCCTATGGGACTCCGACTCGAGATCGAGTCGCGTCGTGCCCTCGCGGCCCGGCCAAGTTTCTGTTGCCGCGAGGGCTTGATGGAGCCGAGCTCCGACATCAAGCTTCGCGCGGTGGCGAGGCGGCGAGGACGCGAAGGTCCTCGTGGATTCGAGCGGGCTGAAGGTAGAATGTCCTTGATCGTGACACGGTAGATATTCACGAGTGACCCTCATGTGCCTTGACACCACGTCGTTTCGAGCACGGGGGCTGCGGAGCCCAAGGTGACTTGTTGGGAGGCGCTTGGCGGTGATGAGGTATTGTCGCTGCGAGCGGCCCGATGTCGCGGACCGTTCCTCGGCGAGGTGTTGGCGGCATGGCGGGGGCGTCGATGATGCGACGCGAGCTTGGATCGCGGCGCTGCGGATCGGCGGGCTCGATTTGCTTGAAAGGGTGCTCGAGGTCTCCCAAGCGGCGGTAAGTGCCTAACCCCGAGCAGCCCGTGGCCTTCTTGGAGGTGTGCCGATTGCTTCCTTGTGTAGACTTTCGCCTCGGCCGGGCACTCTGAGCGGCCCATGCACGGGAGCGGGAGGCCTTGGAAGGGCAATTGCGCGCCGCCGAAAGGCCCTTCGTGCATCGAGGAGGCACACTCCGCTAGGACGACCGCGTCGCGTTCTTGGAAGCGGCAGCGCGGCGGCTGTCTCATATGCCATGAGCGTGTGGCATCGGCAGCGGCGGCGGTGGTGGGCGTGGCGGGCTGCTCCAGCAGGTTGCCTCCACTGAGAGAAGAGAGCGGCCGCCTCGCTGCAGCCCCTGAGGAAGCGGGATGAGCGTTGGGTGCCGCCCGGCAACGGCATGGGTGGCCATGCTGGCCACTGAGGGTGCCCTTGAGAATCTTGTTGCGAGTGCGCCCGCTCGCCCGGACCGAAGAGCTTCCCCGAACTCTCCGACGGATTGCGAAAGCTGCCGATCTCGCTCAGCCGGCTGCGATGTCCTTTGGCAACCACTGCTCCTACGTGATCGCACATGCGTATGCGCTCACGCTCGACCGGAGCTGCCGCCATTTTGATGAATTGGGCGACCCCCAACTGGAGATGCCCGCTGGAGCCGAGGTAATGTCCGGCGCCGTGCGCGCCGTTAGGCCCGCTGTTCGGTTTTTTCACGAGCGGATCTGGGAGTATATTGGGGAGGCCGCAGTGAAGGTGGAGCTGCGGCGGAACATGTATGGCGAGGAATCTAGGTGAGTGGCTTGATGAAGTTGCGGCGCGGCGATGGCGGGGCCCGACCGGCCCAAAGCAGGTGTGACTCCGGGCTCTTGTACGCTTGGTGTGTGTTGTAACCTTACGTACGCCATGCCGGGAATGAATTGCAAACCGCTTTGCTTTGTTGATCGATCTTGCCACTTTGCTGCGGCACCGCTTGATGGGACACACTCATTGGTTTCGACGCAATGGCCTGTTAGTGATATGCCCTAGAGGCAACATGGAGATGTTGTATATATATCACATACTATGTTTATGATACATTATTTTGTTCCTTGGAATAGACATCATCATTATTGATCAATGAGTATGTGACTTATTCATGAGACTCTTAAATACTAAGATGTTGCTATTTCTAAATGATCCCTGATCGTATATCATATGAGGAACAAATATGATTCAAAGACAAAGATCAGCATATGTATTGATTGATGATCATGTCTCATGGATCATGGTATGGTGATACCAAATCAATAATATGGACATGTGTTAGTGAACATATGTTGGATAGACCTGCCATGAGACACTGCAGAGATTCCATGTGTCATCAGTTGGTCTCAAGTAGTGTTTATGTAGAATCCTTAGACTTGAGATCATCATGGTTCCCAACATGAGTAGTAGCTTATTTTGGGACTACTAAACACTACTCCGTAACTGGGTAGTCATAAAAGTAGTCTTCGGGTTTGCAATGAAACATGTAGTGGGATGTGAATGATCAAGATAGAATTTGCCCCTCCTTATGGGAGAGATATCTCTGGGCCCCTCGATGTAATGGATTATGAAAGTGCATGGCCATGCCAAGGTGATTGAGGAGTCAATCATGAGTTTATAATCCATCACAGAATCGAGGGAGTGATTGAGCTATTAAGAGGATGACACAGGTCTCGCCTTGAGCTCAATCTATATCGTGAGGCAAAGGGATTCGTACATGAGAGAACATTACGAGTTCGTTGATATGATCTTTACATATACTTTGGGGTTAATATGTCTTACTAGAGCGCTATTAACAGGTGAGTGAAAAGGCGTTTCGGGTCACGACCAAGTATCGTGAACCTCACGAGGTTGCACGCTTAACGGGTTGGAACACTGGTTCGAATATGATTCGGATATGGCTCCAATCGGATAAAGATCGAATAGACTCCTAATGGGCCTCGATCCGCATAAGGCCCACGTGAGGAGGTCTATATATATGGAGGCGAGGGGTGGGGATTCGTCCCTCGTAACATCTAGCAAAACCCTAGCCGCCACCTCCAAGCCAAACCCTAGCTGCTCCACGAGTGCTAGTACACTCGCGATCGGCATTCGACCCAGACGTGTGGATACGGTGGAGGCGAATTGCTCGTTCGGCGATCTTGATCGGCGTGCGTGGAGAGACGATCTGTTGGGGACGATCGGCTACTTCCACTACTACCGACGCAGCGTGATTGGATCGGTTTCCAATTCATCTTCCGGCTGCATTTGCGGCGTCTAAAGTGGTAACGATCCATGATCCTTCCTTAGCATGATGTTCTTGGGTGCGCGGTAGAAAAGTTTTTGTTTTGCGCTTCAGTAGCTCACGCGTATTCCTTTAGTGGTATCAGAGCCATCTTGCTTAGTTTGCAATCTGGATCAGCACATATGTTGATATGCGATAGTAGTAGATTGGATCTATTGTTAGTGATATGCCCTTGAGGCAACATGGAGATGTTGTATATATCACATACTATGTTTATGATACATTACTTTGTTCCTTGGAATAGACATCATCATTATTGATCAATGAGTATGTGACTTATTCATGAGACTCTTAAATACTAAGATGTTGCTATTTCTAAATGATCCCTGATCGTATATCATATGAGGAACAAATATGATTCAAAGACAAAGATCAGCATATGTATTGATTGATGATCATGTCTCATGGATCATGGTATGGTGATACCAAATCAATAATATGGACATGTGTTAGTGAACATATGTTGATAGACTGCCATGAGACACTGCAGAGATTCCATGTGTCATCGATTGGTCTCAAGTAGTGTTTATGTAGAGTCCTTAGACTTGAGATCATCATGGTTCCCAACATGAGTAGTAGCTTATTTTGGGACTACTAAACACTACTCCGTGAATCGGGTAGTCATAAAAGTAGTCTTGGGTTTGCCATGAAACATGTAGTGGGATGTGAATGATCAAGATAGAATTTGCCCTCCTTATGGGAGAGATATCTCTGGGCCTCGATGTAATGGATTATGAAAGTGCATGGCCATGCCAAGGTGATTGAGGAGTCAATCACGAGTTTATAATCCATCACGGAATCGAGAGAGTGATTGAGCTATTAAGAGGATGACACAGGTCTCGCCTTGAGCTCAATCTATATCGTGAGGCAAAGGGATTCGTACATGAGAGAACATTACAGGTTCAGCCGATATGATCTTTACATATACTTTGGGGTTAATATGTCTTACTAGAGGCCGCTATTAACATGGTAACCGAAAGGCGTTTCCGGTCACGACCAAGTATACGTGAACCTCTGTGGTCGCACGCTTAACGGGTTGGAACACTAATTCGAATATGATTCGGATATGGGCTCAATTCGGATAGAGATCCGAATAGACTCCTATTGGGCCTCGGTCCACGAGGCCCACGTGAGGAGGTCTATATATATGGAGGCGAGGGGCGGAGGGGATGTGTGCCTGTTAACATCTAGCAAAACCCTAGCCGCCACCTCCCGAGCCAAACCCTAGCTGCTCACGAGTGCTAGTACACTCGCGATCGGCGTTCCAGCCCCGGACGTGTGGATACGGTGGAGGCGCTCGCGTTGCGATCTTGATCGGCGTCGCGTGGAGGAGACGATCTGTTCGGGACGATCGGCTACTTCCACTACTACCTCGAGCGCGTGATTGGATCGGTTTCAATTCTTCTTCACGCGCTGCGGCGTCTAAGTGGTAACGATCCATGATCCTTCCTTAGCATGATGTTCTTGGGTGCGCGGTAGAAAAGTTTTGTTTTTCGCTTCCGTAGCCTACGCGTATTCCAATAGTGGTATCGAGCCATCTTGCTTAGTTTGCAATCGGATCGCGCATATATGTTGATATGCGATAGTAGTAGATTGGATCTATTACGCTCTAAATAAGGTAGCACGGTTGATGAGATCAATCGGTCATAAGGGGTTGAAATTGGTATGAGTTGATAGCATCACAAGGCCAAAAGATTAGTTCGTGCTCCTTCTTTGATGTACGCGCGACTTGCCCCTACCGGTTGGAATCACCATCGGGGCTAACTTCTGCGCGCACAATCAGTAGATCGAGCCAACAGATCGAGGTCTTGTGTTGTGGTCTCCTCAAGTATACCGATCGCGATGATCAATATGATTGATCTAATGAAAATTGAGACATTTTGAATGGCTCGGATTTGGGTTAATTTGATCGGGACCGCCGTGTGTATCCCCCCCTTGTATAGCGTCTTGGGTTCACATCGTTAGGTAGAATGCGATTCTACGTCTAACTTGTTTTTGCAGAGAATGATGTGAATAGTATGGCCCTATAGCTTATTTGAATGTATGAGATGTATGTGATGCATGTAACATTCGTTCATGGCTTGCGTGTCATGATTATTTCAGCTATTGTTAGCTGTATATATTGTATTTAACGACCTGCGTGTCGACCTTAATGCTTGAATCTATCTTTGTAATCTTCAATTTCTAGCTATTATAGGTAGTAGCCTAGTTTTGAGGTTACAAGCTTTTAAGCATGGTGGCCTAAAGGAGTGATGTGGAGGATGGAGATCGTCTACACCTACTTGGAGATGGATATCACCATTTTTGGGCCATACTACTTCACAGTTAAATGTGTTTATCTATGATGTTATCTATCTTATTCTTATGCAATGATATATGTGATATGTTGCTTTGGTAGGATAGAATCCCTCTTAAAATTAGGTGTTAATGCCCTTCCATATGTTGCACTAAAAGATAATGATCACCGCATGGTAGGTCTACCAAAGTAGAGTGCCATCGGTTATCATCATCATTTGGGGTAGATGTCGGACATCTACATGCGGAAGCATTTGGTTTACTTAACAAGGTTATCAAAATAGTTTTGGACCTTGGGGCATAGATTGGGGCCGAGGCATACTGATGTCACCCAAAGTAGAGTCACATAGGGATGTGATTAGCAAGGTGTTGCTTACCCATGTCACTAGTTTTCTAGCCGTGATGCCAAAGCTCACTAAGAATTAGTGAAATGAGGATCTTTACCCACTATGTAACTTAGAGGAGTTTTTGTTGCAAAACTCATAGTGGGAGTCTTTTGCTAAATAGTTTAATAAAGATGAACATAAACATAGTGCTAAACTTTGCATATTCTTGTGTTGTAGATCATGTCACTAACTTGCATCCAAAGACTTTTAATTTGCGATCTGTTCTTGAGAAAGAAAAACTCAATGGAACAAACTTTTTGGATTGGTATCGCAACTTGAGAATTGTTCTCAAGCAAGAGCGCAAGGGGTATGTCCTTGAGTCTCCTTACCCCGAGCTTTGAGCCATTCATAATGAACTTTCACATGAACAACTTGGACAAGACCCTGGCTGAGTTGCATGGGATGCTAAAATCTGCCGAGGAAAGCATTAAGAAAAGCAGCAATCATGTGATGATGATGCAGAAAGGCAAGGGCAAGCCCTATGTCAAGAGAATCGCGGTCAAAAGAAAGAAAGCTCCTGATGCGATCGCGAGTAGTTCTAAGGCCAAGAAAGACAAGAAGGGCGATGCTCATCCTGATGCGATTGTTACTATGTGAAGCAATCGTGACATTGAAAAAGGCGCCCAAAGTACTTGGAGGATCTTGAGAAGAAGAAGGGAAGTACGACTTCCACCTGTATAAATGTTATAGAGATCAATCTTGCTACTTCATCAACCGATTCTTGGGTATTTGATACCGGATCGGTTGCTCACATTTGCAAATCGTTGCAAGGGCTAATAAGAAGTAGAAGTTTGAGGAGGAGCGAAGTGGATCTTCGCGTTGGCAATGGAGCAAAAGTTGCTGCGGTAGCTGTTGGCACCATGCCATTGTCTTTACCTTCAGGATTAGTTTTGGAATTGAATAATTGTTATTGTGTTCCATCTCTTTCAAAGAACATTATTTCTGCTTCATGTTTGCAAGCAGAAGGTTATGACTTTAAATCTATGGACAATGGTTGTTCTCTTTATTTCAAAGATATGTTCTATTGTCATACTCCATTGGTGAATGGGTTATACGTTCTTACTCTTGAAGGGTCACCGGTCTATAACATTAATGCAAAGAGGCAACGTCCAATGATTTGAATCCCACGCTTATTTGGCATCGCCGCTAGGTCACATAAATGAGAAACGCATGCGTAAGCTCCATAGAGATGGTATTCGCACTCATTTGATTTTGAATCATTAGAGACATGCGAATCTTGTTTACTTGGCAAGATGACAAAGGCACCTTTCACCGGTCAAGGTGAACGGGCAAATGACTTATTGGCACTCGTACATACCGATGTATGTGGACCAATGAGCTTAATAAACAGAGGTGGTTTTCAAGATTTCATAACTTTTATCGATGACTTTAGTAGATATGGGTATATCTACCTGATGAAGCATAAGTCCGAATCCTTTGAAAAGTTCAAGGAATTCCAAAATGAAGTGCAAAATCATTTAGGCAAGACAATCAAGTTTCTACGATCTGATCGTGGAGGCGAGTATTTGAGCCATGAGTTTGGCAATCATCTAAAGGATTGTGGAATTGTTCCACAATTGACTCCGCCAGGAACACCTCAATGGAATGGGGTATCTGAACGGAGAAATCGCACCTTATTAGATATGGTGCGCTCCATGATGAGCCAAAGTGATCTTCCATTGTCTTTTTGGGGGTACGCTCTTGAAACAGCCGCGTTCACACTAAGCAGGTTCCATCAAAATCGTGAGAAAAGACACCATATGAGATGTGGATAGGACAACGCCCTAGCTTGTCTTTTCTTAAGATTTGGGGATGTGAGGCTTATGTAAAACGTTTACAATCTGATAAGCTCACTCCTAAATCGATAAATGCTTCTTTATCGGGTATCCTAAGGAAACAAAAGGATATTACTTTTATAATCGAGGAGAAGGCAAAGTGTTTGTCGCCCGGCATGGTGTCTTCTTAGAGAAAGAGTTTCTCTCAAGAAGGGATAGTGGGAGCACAGTGCAACTTGAAGAAATTCAAGAAACACCTGATAACGTTTCAGCTCCTACAGAACCACAACAGATGAACAAAGCGTTGAAGAACTGCTGTGGACACACCAGCACCACGTAGGTCGGAAAGGTCACGCGTGCACCGAGAGGTACATGTTCTTGACTACTCAACAACGGGACATATTGTTGTTAGACAACGATGAGCCTAAGACCTATGAAGAAGCAATGGTGGGACAGACTACGAGAAATGGCTTGAAGCCATGAGATCCAAATTGAATCCATGCACGAGAATCAAGTTTGGAACTTGGTTGATCCACCTGATGGTGTTAAAACCATTGAATGCAAATGGGTTTTCAAGAAAAAGATAGACATAGATGGAAATGTTCACATCTATAAAGCGCGATTGGTGGCCAAAGGTTTCAAACAAATTCAAGGTATTGATTATGATGAAACTTTTTCACCCGTCGCAATGCTAAAGTCTATTCGGATCATTCTAGCGATTGCTGCATATTTCGACTATGAAATATGGCAAATGGATGTCAAAACAGCTTTCCTTAATGGAAATCGAGTGAGGATGTGTACATGACACAGCCCACAGGTTTTGTCGATCCGCAATCGATTGGAAAGATATGCAAGCTCCAAAGATCCATTTATGGATTAAAGCAGTATCTCGGAGTTGGAACATTCGTTTTGATGAAGTAATCAAAGGGTTTGGTTTCATCAAGAACGAAGAAGAGCCTTGTGTTTACAAAAGGCTAGTGGGAGCGCACTCGTATTTCGGTCTTATATGTGGATGACATATTACCGATCGGAAATGACATTCCTTTGCTCGAATCATTAAGTCTTCATTAAAAATAGTTTCTCTATGAAAGACTTAGGAGAGGCAGATATATTCTGGGCATCAAGATCTATAGAGATAGATCAAAAGGCTAATTGGATTAAGCCAAGATACGACATTGACAAGGTGTTGAAAAGGTTCAATATGCATGATTCCAAGAAAGGTTTTCTACCTATGTCACATGGTATAAATCTTAGCAAGAATCGGTGTCCTAGTACACCGATGAGCGGGATAAAATGAATGCGATTCCATATGCTTCGCTATTGGGTCCATTATGTATGCCATGCTTTGTACACGCCCGGATGTTTCAGATGCTTTAAGTGCTACGAGTAGATACCATCAGATCCAGTGAAAGTCACTGGATTGTCGAAAGAACATCTTGAAGTACTTGAGAAGAACTAAAGATGTGTTCCTTGTCTATGGAGGTGAGGAAGAGCTCGTTGTAAATGGTTACACCGATGCTAGCTTCCAAACCGACAAAGATGATTTTAGATCGCAACTGGATTTGTGTTCTCACTCGAATGGCGGTGCGGTAAAGTGGAAGAGTTCCAAGCAGCGACGGTTGTCGATTCTACAACAAGCCGAGTACATAGCGCTTCTCAAGATGCCAAAGAGGTCGTTTGGATCAAGAAATTTATTTCTCGAGCTTGGTGTGATGGCTAGTGCCTCAGCCCAATGGACCTCTACTGTGACAATAGTGGGGCCATTGCGCAAGCCAAAGAGCCTAGATCGCACCAGAAGTCCAAGCACATTTTACGGCGATTTCATCTCATCCGCGAGATAGTGGAGAGAGGCGATGTGAAGATATGCAAAGTACAAACGGATTTGAACATTGCAGATCCGTTGACAAAGCCGCTTCCCCAGCCAAAGCATGAGGCTCACACTAGGCAATGGGTATTAGATACCTACATGGTTGACTCTAGTGCAAGTGGGAGACTGTTAGTGATATGCCCTAGAGGCAACATGGAGATGTTGTATATATCACATACTATGTTTATGATACATTACTTTGTTCCTTGGAATAGACATCATCATTATTGATCAATGAGTATGTGACTTATTCATGAGACTCTTAAATACTAAGATGTTGCTATTTCTAAATGATCCCCGATCGATATCATATGAGGAACAAATATGATTCAAAGACAAAGATCAAGATATGTATTGATTGATGATCATGTCTCATGGATCATGGTATGGTGATACCAAATCAATAATATGGACATGTGTTAGTGAACATATGTTGATAGACTGCCATGAGACACCGCAGAGATTCCATGTGTCATCGCTGGTCTCAAGTAGTGTTTATGTAGAGTCCTTAGACTTGAGATCATCATGGTTCCCAACATGAGTAGTAGCTTATTTTGGGACTACTAAACACTACTCGTGAATCGGGTAGTCATAAAAGTAGTCTTCGGGTTTGCCATGAAACATGTAGTGGGATGTGAATGATCAAGATAGAATTTGCCCTCCTTATGGGAGAGATATCTCTCGCCCTCGATGTAATGGATTATGAAAGTGCATGGCCATGCCAAGGTGATTGAGGAGTCAATCACGAGTTTATAATCCATCACGGAATCGAGAGAGTGATTGAGCTATTAAGAGGATGACACGTGTCTCGCCTTGAGCTCAATCTATATCGTGAGGCAAAGGGATTCGTACATGAGAGAACATTACAGTTCAAATTGATATGATCTTTACATATACTTTGGGGTTAATATGTCTTACTAGAGGCCGCTATTAACATGGTAACCGAAAGGCGCTTCCGGTCACGACCAAGTATACGTGAACCTGCTGTGGTCGCACGCTTAACGGGTTGGAACACTAATTCGAATATGATTCGATATGGGCTCAATTCGATAGAGATCCGAATAGACTCCTATTGGGCCTCGGTCCACGAGGCCCACGTGAGGAGGTCTATATATGGAGGCGAGGGGCGAGGGATTGCCCCGTTAACATCTAGCAAAACCCTAGCCGCCACCTCCCGAGCCAAACCCTAGCCGCCACGAGTGCTAGTACACTCGCGATCGGCGCCCACCCGGGGACGGTGGATACCGGTGGAGGCGCTGCCGTTGCGTTGTTGATCGGGCGCGTGGAGGAGACGATCTGTCGGACGATCGGCTACTTCCACTACTACCTCGACGCGCGTGATTGATCGGTTTCAATTCTTCTTCGCTGCCGCTGCCTAAGTGGTAACGATCCATGATCCTTCCTTAGCATGATGTTCTTGGGTGCGCGTAGAAAAGTTTTGTTTTCGCCTAGCTCTACGCCGTATTCCTTTAGTGGTACGAGCCATCTTGCTTAGTTTGCATTCCGATCACGCGATATGTTGATATCTAGTAGTAGATTGGATCTATTACGCCTAAATCAGGTAGCACGGGTTGATGAGATCAATCGGTCATAAGGGGTTGAAATAGGTATGAGTTGATAGCATCATAAGGCCAAAAAGATTAGTTCGTGTTCTTCTTTGATGTACGCGCGACTTGCCCCTACCGCCGGAATCACCATCGGGGCTAATCACGCGACAATCGTGAGATCGAGCCAACAGATCGAGGTCTTGTGTTGTGGTCTCTCAAGTATACCGATCGCGATGATCAATATGATTGATCTAATGAAAATTGAGACATTTTGAATGGCTCGGATTTGGGTTGATTTGATCGCTCGATAAGATTTTCATAGCGATTTCATAGATGCGATCTATGTAATTTGAGAGTTTTGAGTGCGCCTCGAACCCATGAGCTCCCCTTTCCGCTCGACCGTGGACCGCCGTGTATCCCCTTGTATAGCGCCTGGGTTCACATCGTTAGGTAGAATGCGATTCTACGCCTAACTTGTTTTTGCAGAGAATGATGTGAATAGTATGGCCCTATAGCTTATTTGAATGTATGAGATGTATGTGATGCATGTAACATCTGCTCATGGCTGCGTGTCATGATTATTTCAGCTATTGTTAGCTGTATATATTGTATTTAACGACTGCGTGTCGACCTTAATGCTTGAATCTATCTTTGTAATCTTCAATTTCTAGCTATTATAGGTAGTAGCCTAGTTTTGAGGTTACAAGCTTTTAAGCATGGTGGCCTAAAGGAGTGATGTGGAGGATGGAGATCGTCTACACCTACTTGGAGATGGATATCACCATTTTTGGGCCATACTACTTCACGCTTAAATGTGTTTATCTATGATGTTATCTATCTTATTCTTATGCAATGATATATGTGATATGTTGCTTTGGTAGGATAGAATCCCTCTTAAAATTAGGTGTTAATGCCCTTCCATATGTTGCACCAAAAGATAATGATCACCGCATGGTAGGTCTACCAAAGTAGAGTGCCATCGGTTATCATCATCATTTGGGGTAGATGTCTGACATCTACATGCGGAAGTATTTGGTTTACTTAACAAGGTTATCAAAATAGTTTTGGACCTTGGGGCATAGATTGGGGCCGAGGCATACCGATGTCACCCAAAGTAGAGTCACATAGGGATGTGATTAGCAAAGTGTTGCTTACCCATGTCACTAGTTTTCTAGCCGTGATGCCAAAGCTCACTAGGAATTAGTGAAATGAGGATCTTTACCCACTATGTAACTTAGAGGGAGTTTTTGTTGCAAAACTCATAGTGGGAGTCTTTGCTAAATAGTTTAATAAAAGATGAACATAAACATAGTGCTAAACTTTGCATATTCTTGTGTTGTAGATCATGTCACTAACGCCGCATCCAAGATTTTTAATTTGCGATCTGTCTTGAGAAAGAAAACTCAATGGAACAAACTTTTGGATTGGTATCGCAACTTGAGAATTGTTCTCAAGCAAGAGCGCAAGGAGTATGTCCTGAGTCTCCTTACCCCAAGACTTGCCTCGATAATGCTACTATGGCTGCACGGAGAGCTTATGAGAAGCAAACGAATGATTGCCTTGATGTGAGCTGCCTCATGCTTGCCACAATGTCCTCTCGAGCTTCGTAGCAATATGAGAACACAGATGCCTACAATATCATTGTGGGGCTACGTGGTATGTTTGAGAACCAAGCAAGGGCCGAGAGGTTCAATACTTCAAAGTCCTTATTTATGCGCAAGCTTGCAGTATGGGAATCCTCACCCTCATGTGATTAAGATGATTGGCTACATTGAGAGTCCGGAAAGCTTGGTTTTCCCTTAGCCAAGAGTTGGCTATCGATGTGATTCTCCGCCGCTTCCCGAGCTTTGAGCCATTCATAATGAACTTTCACATGAACAACCTGACAAGACCGGGCCGAGTTGCATGGGATGCTAAAATCACGAGGAAAGCATTAAGAAAAGCAGCAATCATGTGATGATGATGCAGAAAGGCAAGGGCAAGCCCTATGTCAAGAGAATCGCGTCAAAAGAAAGAAAGCTCCCGATGCGATCGCGAGCAGTTCTAAGGCCAAGAAAGACAAGAAGGGCGATGCTCATCTCCGATGCGATTGTTACTACTGTAAGCAATCGTGACATTGAAAAGGAACCGCCAAAGTACTTGGAGGATCTTGAGAAGAAGAAGGGAAGTACGACTTCCACCTGTATAAATGTTATAGAGATCAATCTTGCTACTTCATCAACTCGATTCTTGGGTATTTGATACCGGATCGTTGCTCACATTTGCAAATCGCTGTGGGCTAATAAGAAGTAGAAGTTTGAGGAGGAGCGGTGGATCTTCGCTGGCAATGGAGCAAAAGTTGTCGCATGTAGTCTGCTGGCACCATGCCATTGTCTTTACCTTCGTGATTAGTTTTGGAATTGAATAATTGTTATTGTGTTCCATCTCTTTCAAAGAACATTATTTCGCTTCATGTTTGCAAGCGTAGGTTATGACTTTAAATCTATGGACAATGGTTGTTCTCTTTATTTCAAAGATATGTTCTATTGTCATACTCCATTGGTGAATGGGTTATACGCTCTACTCTTGAAGGGTCACCGGTCTATAACATTAATGCAAAGAGGCAACGTCCAATGATTTGAATCCCACGCTTATTTGGCATCGCCGCTAGGTCACATAAATGAGAAACGCATGCGTAAGCTCCATAGAGATGGTATTCGCACTCATTTGATTTTGAATCATTAGAGACATGCGAATCTTGTTTACTTGGCAAGATGACAAAGGCACCTTTCACCGGTCAAGGTGAACGGGCAAATGACTTATTGGCACTTGTACATACCGATGTATGTGGACCAATGAGCTTAATAACCAGAGGTGGTTTTCAAGATTTCATAACTTTTATCGATGACTTTAGTAGATATGGGTATATCTACCGATGAAGCATAAGTCCGAATCCTTTGAAAAGTTCAAAGAATTCCAAAATGAAGTGCAAAATCATTTAGGCAAGACAATCAAGTTTCTACGATCCGATCGTGGAGGCGAGTATTTGAGCCATGAGTTTGGCAATCATCTAAAGGATTGTGGAATTGTTCCACAATTGACTCGCCAGAACACCTCAATGGAATGGGGTATCTCGAACGGAGAAATCGCACCTTATTAGATATGGTGCGCCCATGATGAGCCAAAGTGATCTTCCGTTGTCTTTTTGGGGTACGCTCTGAAACAAACCTGCTCACACTAAACAGTGGTTCCATCAAAATCAGAGAAAAGACACCATATGAGATGTGGACAGACAACGCCCTAGCTTGTCTTTTCTTAAGATTTGGGGATGTGAGGCTTATGTAAAACGCTTACAACTGATAAGCTCACTCCTAAACTGATAAATGCTTCTTTATCTGTATCCTAAGGAAACAAAAGGATATTACTTTTATAATCGAGGAGAAGGCAAAGTGTTTGTCGCCTGGCATGGTGTCTTCTTAGAGAAAGAGTTTCTCTCAAGAAGGGATAGTGGGAGCACAAAGGCAACTTGAAGAAATTCAAGAAACACTGATAACGCTTCAGCTCCTACGTAACCACAACAGATGAACAAACCGTTGAAGAACTCGTTGTGGACACACCAGCACCACGAGGTCGAAGGTCACGCCTGCACCGAGAGGTACATGTTCTTGACTACTCAACAACGGGACATATTGTTGTTAGACAACGATGAGCCTAAGACCTATGAAGAAGCAATGGTGGGACCAGACTGAGAAATGGCTTGAAGCCATGAGATCCAAATTGAATCCATGCACAAGAATCAAGTTTGGAACTTGGTTGATCCACTGATGGTGTTAAAACCATTGAATGCAAATGGGTTTTCAAGAAAAGATAGACATAGATGGAAATGTTCACATCTATAAAGCGCGACAGGCCAAAGGTTTCAAACAAATTCAAGGTATTGATTATGATGAAACTTTTTCGCCCGCCGCAATGCTAAAGTCTATTCGATCATTCTAGCGATTGCTGCATATTTCGACTATGAAATATGGCAAATGGATGTCAAAACAGCTTTCCTTAATGGAAACTGAGTGAGGATGTGTACATGACACAGCCCACGGGTTTTGTCGATCCGCAATCGCTGGAAAGATATGCAAGCTCCAAAGATCCATTTATGGATTAAAGCAGTATCTCGAGTTGGAACATCTGCTTTGATGAAGTAATCAAAGGGTTTGGTTTCATCAAGAACGAAGAAGAGCCTTGTGTTTACAAAAGGCTAGTGGAGCGCACTCAGATTTCCTGGTCTTATATGTGGATGACATATTACCGATCGGAAATGACATTCCTTTGCTCGAATCATAAGTCTTCATTAAAAATAGTTTTTCTATGAAAGACTTAGGAGAGGCAAGATATATTCTGGGCATCAAGATCTATAGAGATAGATCAAAAGGCTAATTGGATTAAGCCAAGATACGACATTGACAAGGTGTTGAAAAGGTTCAATATGCATGATTCCAAGAAAGGTTTTCTACCTATGTCACATGGTATAAATCTTAGCAAGAATCGTGTCCTAGTACACCGATGAGCGGATAAAATGAATGCGATTCCATATGCTTCGCTATTGGGTCCATTATGTATGCCATGCTTTGTACACGCCCGCATGTTTCAGATGCTTTAAGTGCTACGAGTAGATACTCACTGATCCAGTGAAAGTCACCGATTGTCGTAAAGAACATCTTGAAGTACTTGAGAAGAACTAAAGATGTGTTCCTTGTCTATGGAGGTGAGGAAGAGCTCGTTGTAAATGGTTACACCGATGCTAGCTTCCAAACCGACAAAGATGATTTTAGATCGCAACTGATTTGTGTTCGCCTCGAATGGCGGTGCGGTAAGTCGGAAGAGTTCCAAGCAGCAGACGGTTGCCGATTCTACAATGTAGTCGAGTACATAGCAGCTTCAAGTCGCCAAAGAGGTCGTTTGGATCAAGAAATTTATTTCGAGCTTGGTGTGATGGCTAGTGCCTCCAGCCCAATGGACCTCATCGTGACAATAGTGGGGCCATTGCACAAGCCAAGGAGCCTAGATCGCACTGTAAGTCCAAGCACATTTTACGGCGATTTCATCTCATCCGCGAGATAGTGGAGAGAGGCGATGTGAAGATATGCAAAGTACAAACGGATTTGAACATTGCAGATCCGCTGACAAAGCCGCTTCTCACCAAAGCATGAGGCTCACACTAGGCAATGGGTATTAGATACCTACATGGTTGACTCTAGTGCAAGTGGGAGATCATAGTGATATGCCCTAGAGGCAACATGGAGATGTTGTATATATCACATACTATGTTTATGATACATTACTTTGTTCCTTGGAATAGACATCATCATTATTGATCAATGAGTATGTGACTTATTCATGAGACTCTTAAATACTAAGATGTTGCTATTTCTAAATGATCCTCGATCGATATCATATGAGGAACAAATATGATTCAAAGACAAAGATCAAGATATGTATTGATTGATGATCATGTCTCATGGATCATGGTATGGTGATACCAAATCAATAATATGGACATGTGTTAGTGAACATATGTTGATAGACTCGCCATGAGACACCGCAGAGATTCCATGTGTCATCGCTGGTCTCAAGTAGTGTTTATGTAGAGTCCTTAGACTTGAGATCATCATGGTTCCCAACATGAGTAGTAGCTTATTTTGGGACTACTAAACACTACTCCAGAATCGGGTAGTCATAAAAGTAGTCTTCGGGTTTGCCATGAAACATGTAGTGGGATGTGAATGATCAAGATAGAATTTGCCCTCCTTATGGGAGAGATATCTCTGGCCCTCGATGTAATGGATTATGAAAGTGCATGGCCATGCCAAGGTGATTGAGGAGTCAATCACGAGTTTATAATCCATCACGGAATCGAGAGAGTGATTGAGCTATTAAGAGGATGACATGTGTCTCGCCTTGAGCTCAATCTATATCGTGAGGCAAAGGGATTCGTGACATGAGAGAACATTACAGTTCAAATTGATATGATCTTTACATATACTTTGGGGTTAATATGTCTTACTAGAGGCCGCTATTAACATGGTAACCGGAAAGGCGTTTCCGGTCACGACCAAGTATACGTGAACCTGCTGTGGTCGCACGCTTAACGGGTTGGAACACTAATTCAATATGATTCGGATATGGGCTCAATTCGATAGAGATCCGAATAGACTCCTATTGGGCCTCGGTCCACAAGGCCCACGGAGGAGGTCTATATATATGGAGGCGAGGGGCTGAGGGATTCGCCCCGCTAACATCTAGCAAAACCTCAGCCGCCACCTCCCGAGCCAAACCCTAGTCGCCACGAGTGCTAGTACACTCGCGATCGGGCGCCCACCCGGGACGTGTGGATACCGGTGGAGGCGCTGCTCGCTGCAAAGGCTGATCGGCGCGTGCGTGGAGGAGACGATCTGTTCGGACGATCGGCTACTTCCACTACTACCTCGACGCGCGTGATTGATCGGTTTCAATTCTCTTCACGCGCACAAGGCCTAAGTGGTAACGATCCATGATCCTTCCTTAGCATGATGTTCTTGGGTGCGCGGTAGAAAAGTTTT